>JAXLNO010005739.1:0-31048 GCA_038087875.1 Malacoraja senta | reverse complement strand
CGAACTTGCCGGAAATAGGCGACTGCCGGATTTGTGGCGACCTTGCCGGATTTATGGCGACCTTGCCGGATTTGTGGCGACCTTGCCGGAGTTATGGAGACCTTGCCGGATTTATGGCGACCTTGCCGGAAATATGTCGACCTTGCCGCATTTGTGGCTACCTTGCCAGATTTATGGCGACCTTGCCGGAAATATGGCGACCTTGCCGGATTTGTGGTGACCTTGCGGGATTTACAGCGACCTTGCCGGATTTGTGGCGGCCTTGCCGGATTCATGGCGAACTTGCCGGAAATAGGCGACTGCCGGATTTGTGGCGACCTTGCCGGATTTATGGCGACCTTGCCGGATTTGTGGCGACCTTGCCGGAGTTATGGAGACCTTGCCGGATTTATGGCGACCTTGCCGGAAATATGCCGACTTGCCGCATTTGTGGCTACCTTGCCAGATTTATGGCGACCTTGCCGGAAATATGTCGACCTTGTCAGATTTGTGGCGACTTTGGCAGATTTGTTGCGACCGTGCAGGAAATGTGGCGACCTTGCCGGATTTTGTGGCGGCCGTGCCAGATTTATGGCGACCTTGCCGGAAATAGGCGACTCTGCCGGATTTGTGGCGACCTTGCCGGATTTATGGCGACCTTGCCGGATTTGTGGCGACATTGCCGAATATATGGCGACCTTGCCAGGTTTATGGCGACCTTGCCGGAAATATGCCGAGCTTGCCGCATTTGTGCCGGCTTTGCCTGATTTATGGCGACCTTGCCGGAAATATGTCGACCTTGCCGCATTTGTGGCTACCTTGCCAGATTTATGCGACCTTGCCGGAAATATGGCGACCTTGCCGTAAATGTGTCGACCTTGCCGGATTTGTGGCCACCTTGCCGGATTTATGGCGACCTTGCTGGGAATGTGGCGACCTTGCCGGATTTATGGCGACCTTGCCGGAAATGTGGTGACCTTGCCGGATTTATGGCGACCTTGTCGGATTTGTGGCGACCTTGTCGGATTTATGGCGACCTTGCCGGGGATGTGGCGACCATCCCGGATTTGTGGCGACCTTGTCAGATTTCTGGCAACCTTGCCGGAATTGTGCCGACCTTTCCGTATTTGTGGCGAACTTACCGGATTAAGGCGTCGACGCAAATGTGGCGACCTTGCCGGATTTGTGGCGACCTTGCCTGATTTATGGCGACCTTGCAGGATTTGTGGCTACCTTGCCGGATTTATGGCGACCTTGCCGGAAATATGGCGACCTTGCCGGATTTGTGGTGACCTTGCGGGATTTACAGCGACCTTGCCGGATTTGTGGCGGCCTTGCCGGATTCATGGCTAACCTGCCGGAAATTGGTGACTGGCGGATTTGTGGCGACCTTGCCGGATTTATGGCGGCCTTGCCGGATTTGTGGCGACTTTGCCGGAGTTATGGAGACCTTGCCGGATTTATGGCGACCTAGCCGGATTTATGGCGACCTTGCCGGTATTATGGCGACCTTGCCGGATTTATGGCGACCTTGCCGGATTTGTGGCGACCTTGCCGGGAATACGGCGACCTTGCCGCATTTGTGGCGACCTTGCCGGATTTATGGCGACCTTGCCGGAAATATGCCGAGCTTGCCGCATTTGTGCCGACTTTGCCTGATTTATGGCGACCTTGCCGGAAATATGTCGACCTTGCCGCATTTGTGGCTACCTTGCCAGATTTATGGCGACTTTGCCGGCAATATGGCGACCTTGCCGTAAATGTGGCGACCTTGCCGGGTTTGTGGCGACCTTGCCGGATTTATGGCGACCTTGCCGGAAATATGTCGACCTTGTAGGATTTGTGGCGACCTTGGCAGATTTGTTGCGACCTTGCCGGAAATGTGGCGACCTTGCCGGATTTGTGGCGGCCGTGCCGGATTTATGACGACCTTGCCGGAAATAGGTGACTGCCGGATTTGTGGCGACCTTGCCGGATTTATGGCGACCTTGCCGGATTTGTGGCGACCTTGCCGGATATACGGCGACTGTGCCAGATTTATGGCGACCTTGCCAGGAATATGGCGACCTTGCCGCATTTGTGGCGACCTTGCCGGATTTATGGCGACCTTGCCAGAAATATGCCGAGCTTGCCGCATTTGTGCCGACTTTGCCTGATTTATGGCGACCTTGCCGGAAATATGTCGACCTTGCCGCATTTGTGGCTACCTTGCCAGATTTATGGCGACCTTGCCTGAAATATGGCGACCTTGCCGTAAATGTGGCGACCTTGCGGGATTTACAGCGACCTTGCCGGATTTGTGGCGGCCTTGCCGGATTCATGGCCAACTTGCCGGAAATAGGCGACTGCCGGATTTGTGGCGACCTTGCCGGATTTATGGCGACCTTGCCGGATTTGTGGCGACCTTGCCGGAGTTATGGAGACCTTACCGTATTTATGGCGACCTTGCCGGGAATATGGCGACCTTGCCGCATTTGTGGCGACCTTGCCGGATTTATGGCGACCTTGCCGGTATTATGGCGACCTTGCCGGATTTATGGCGACCTTGCCGGATTTGTGGCGACCTTGCCGGGAATACGGCGACCTTGCCGCATTTGTGGCGACCTTGCCAGATTTATGGCGACCTTGCCGGAAATATGTCGACCTTGCCGCATTTGTGGCTACCTTGCCAGATTTATGGCGACTTTGCCGGAAATATGGCGACCTTGCCGTAAATGAGGCGACCTTGCCGGATTTGTGGCGACCTTGCCGCGTTTATGGCGACCTTGCCGGAAATATGTCGACCTTGTAGGGTTTGTGGCGACCTTGGCAGATTTGTTGCGACCTTGCCGGATATGTGGCGACCTTGCCGGATTTGTGGCGGCCGTGCCGGATTTATGGCGACCTTGCCGGAAATAGGTGACTGCCGGATTTGTGGCGACCTTGCCGGATTTATGGCGACCTTGCCGGATTTGTGGCGACCTTGCCGGATATACGGCGACTGTGCAAGACTTATGGCGACCTTGCCAGGAATATGGCGACCTTGCCGCATTTGTGGCGACCTTGCCGGATTTATGGCGACCTTGACGGAAATATGTCGACCTTGTAGGATTTGTGGCGACCTTGGCAGATTTGTTGCGACCTTGCCGGAAATGTGGCGACCTTGCCGGATTTGTGGCGGCCGTGCCGGATTTATGGCGACCTTGCCGGAAATAGGTGACTGCCGGATTTGTGGCGACCTTTGCCGGATTTATGGCGACCTTGCCGGATTTGTGGTGACCTTGCCGGATATACGGTGACTGTGCCAGACTTATGGCGACCTTGCCAGGAATATGGCGACCTTGCCGCATTTGTGCCGACCTTGCCGGATGTATGGCGACCTTGCCGGAAATATGTCGACCTCTCCGCATTTGTGGCTACCTTGCCGAATTTATTGCGACCTTGCCGGAAATATGAGGACCTTGCCGCATTTGTGGCGACCTTGCCGGATTTATGGCGACCTTGCCGGAAATATGGCGACCTTGCCGCATTTGTGGCCACCTTGCCGGATTTATGGCGACATTGTCGGATTGATGGCGACCTTGCCGGTATTATGGCGACCTTGCCGCATTTGTGGCTACCTTGCCGGATTTATGGCGACCTTGCCGGAAATATGCCGACCTTGCCGCATTTGTGCCGACCTTGCCGGATGTATGGCGACCTTGCCGGAAATATGTCGACCTCTCCGCATTTGTGGCTACCTTGCCGAATTTATTGCGACCTTGCCGGAAATATGAGGACCTTGCCGCATTTGTGGCGACCTTGCCGGATTTATGGCGACCTTGCCGGAAATATGGCGACCTTGCCGCATTTGTGGCCACCTTGCCGGATTATGGCGACATTGTCGGAAATATGGCGACCTTTCCTGATTTGTGGCCACCTTGCCGGAATTATGGCGACCATGCCGGAAATATGGCGGCCTTGCCGGGTTTGTGGCGACCTTGCTGGAATTATGGCGGTCTTGCCGGAAATATGGCGACCTTGCCGGATTAGTGGCGACCTTGCCGGAAATATGGCGACCTTGCCGCATTTGTGGCTACCTTGCCAGATTTATGGCGACCTTGCCGGAAATATGGCAACCTTGCCGTAAATGTGGCGACCTTGCCGGATTTGTGGCGACCTTGCCGGATTTATGGCGACCTTGCCGGGAATGTGGTGACCTTGCATGATTTGTGGCGACATTGCCGGATTTATGGCGACCTTGCCGGAAATGTGGTGACCTTGCCGGATTTATGGCGACCTTGTCGGATTTGTGGCGACCTTGCCGGATTTATGGCGATCTTGCCGGAAATCTGGCGACCTTGCCTGAAATGTGGCGACCTTGACGCATTTGTGGCGACCTTGTCGGATTTGTGGCGACCTTGCCGGATTTATGGCGATCTTGCCGGAAATCTGGCGACCTTGCCTGAAATGTGGAGACCTTGACGCATTTGTGCCGACCTTGTCGGATTTATGGCCACCTTGCCGGGGATGTGGCGACCATCCCGGATTTGTGGCGACCTTGTCAGATTTCTGGCGACCTTGCCGGAATTGTGGCGACCTTTCCGTATTTGTGGCGACCTTACCGGAATAAGGCGGCCTTGACGCAAATGTGGCGACCTTGCCGGATATGTGGCGACCTTGCCTGATTTATGGCGGCCTTGCAGGATTTGTGGCTACCTTGCCGGAAATATGGCGACCTTGCCGTAAATGTGGCGACCTTGCCGGATTTGTGGCGATCTTGCCGGATTTATGGCGACCTGGCCGGGAATGTGGCGACCTTGCCGGATATGTGGCGACCTTGCCGGATTTATGGCGACCTTGCCGGAAATGTGGTGACCTTGCCGGATTTATGGCGACCTTGTCGGATTTGTGGCGACCTTGCCGGATTAATGGCGACCTTGCCGGAAATTTGGCGACCTTGCCTGAAATGTGGCATCCTTGACGGATTTGTGGCGAGCTTGTCGGATTTATGGCGACCTTCCCGGGGATGTGGCGACCATCCCGGATTTGTGGCGACCTTGTCAGATTTATGGCGACCTTGCCGGAATTGTGGCGACCTTTCCGTATTTGTGGCGACCTTACCGGATTAAGGCGGCCTTGCCGCAAATGTGCCGACCTTGCCGCATTTGTGCCGACCTTGCCGGATTAATGGCGACCTTGCCGGAAATATGTCGACCTTTCCGCATTTGTGGCTACCTTGCCGAATTTATTGCGACCTTGCCGGAAATATGAGGACCTTGCCGCATTTGTGGCGACTTTGCCGGATTTATGGCGACCTTGCCGGAAATATGGCGACCTTGCCGCATTTGTGGCCACCTTGCCGGATTTATGGCGACATTGCCGGAAATATGGCGACCTTTCCTGATTTGTGGCCACCTTGCCGGAATTATGGCGACCATGCCGGAAATATGGCGGGCTTGCCAGGTTTGTGGCGACCTTGCTGGAATTATGGCGATCTTGCCGGAAATATGGCGACCTTGCCGGATTAGTGGCGACCTTGTCGGAAATATGGCGACCTTGCCGGATTTGTGGCGACGTTGCCGGATTTATGGCGACCTTGTCGGATTTGTGGCGAACTTGCCGGATTTAAGGCGACCTTGCCGGAAATGTGTCGACCTTGCCGGATTTATGGCGACCTTGCCGGAAATGTGGCGACCTTGCCGGATTTGTGGCGACCTTCCCGGATTAATGGCGACCTTGCCGAAAATGTGGCGACCTTGCCGGAGGTATGTCGTCCTTGCCCGGGATGTGGCGACGTTGCCGGATTTGTGACGACCTTGCCGGATTTATGGTGACCTTGCCGGAATTGTGACGACCTTGCCGTAATTATGGCGACATTGCCGGATTTATGGCGACATTCCCGCAAATGTGGCGACCTTGACGGATTCGTGGCGACCTTGCCGGATTTATGGAGACCTTGCCGGATTTTTGGCGACCTCGCCGGAAACATGGCGACCTCGCCGGATTTATGGCGACCTTGCGGGATTCATGGCGACCTCGCCGGAAATATGGCGACCGCGCCGGATTTAGGGAGACCTTGCCGGATTTTTGGCGACCTTGTCAGATTTATGGCGACCTTGCCGGAAATATGGCGACCTTGCCGTAAATGTGGCGACCTTGCCGGATTTGTGGCGACCTTGCCGGATTTATGGCGACCTGGCCGGGAATGTGGCGACCTTGCCGGATATGTGGCGACCTTGCCGGATTTATGGCGACCTTGCCGGAAATCTGGCGACCTTGCCTGAAATGTGGCAACCTTGACGGATTTGTGGCGACCTTGTCGGATTTATGGCGACCTTGCCGGGGATGTGGCGACCATCACGGATTTGTGGCGAACTTGTCAGATTTATGGCGACCTTGCCGGAATTGTGGCGACCTTTCCGTATTTGTGGCGACCTTACCGGATTAAGGCGGCCTTGCCGCAAATGTGCCGACCTTGCCGCATTTGTGCCGACCTTGCCGGATTTATGGCGACCTTGCCGGAAATATGTCGACCTTTCCGCATTTGTGGCTACCTTGCCGAATTTATTGCGACCTTGCCGGAAATATGAGGACCTTGCCGCATTTGTGGCGACCTTGCCGGATTTATGGCGACCTTGCCGGAAATATGGCGACCTTTCCGCATTTGTGGCCACCTTGCCGGATTTATGGCGACATTGTCGGAAATATGGCGACATTTCCTGATTTGTGGCCACCTTGCCGGAATTATGGCGACCATGCCGGAAATATGGCGGCCTTGCCGGGTTTGTGGCGACCTTGCTGGAATTATGGCGATCTTGCCGGGAATATGGCGACCTTGCCGCATTTGTGGCTACCTTGCCAGATTTATGGCGACCTTGCCGGAAATATGGCAACCTTGCCGTAAATGTGGCGACCTTGCCGGATTTGTGGCGACCTTGCCAGATTTATGGCGACCTTGCCGGGAATGTGGCGACCTTGCCTGATTTGTGGCGACATTGCCGGATTTATGGCGACCTTGCCGGAAATGTGGTGACCTTGCCGGATTTATGGCGACCTTGTCGGATTTGTGGCGACCTAGCCGGATTTATGGCGATCTTGCCGGAAATCTGGCGACCTTGCCTGAAATGTGGCGACCTTGACGCATTTGTGGCGACCTTGTCGGATTTGTGGCGACCTTGCCGGATTTATGGCGATTTTGCCGGAAATCTGGCGACCTTGCCTGAAATGTGGCGACCTTGACGCATTTGTGCCGACCTTGTCAGATTTCTGGCGACCTTGCCGGAATTGTGGCGACCTTTCCGTATTTGTGGCGACCTTACCGGAATAAGGCGGCCTTGACACAAATGTGGCGACCTTGCCGGATTTGTGGCGACCTTGCCTGATTTATGGCGACCTTGCAGGATTTGTGGCTACCTTGCCGGATTTATGGCGACCTTGCCGGATTTACAGCGACCTAGCCGGATTTGTGGCGGCCTTGCCGGATTCATGGCGAACTTGCCGGAAATAGGCGACTGCCGGATTTGTGGCGACCTTGCCGGATTTATGGCGCCCTTGCGGGATTTGTGGCGACCTTGCCGGAGTTATGGAGACATTGCCGGATTTATGGCGACCTTGCCGGGAATATGGCGACCTTGCCGCATTTGTGGCGACCTTGCCGGATTTATGGCGACCTTGCCTGATTTATGGCGACCTTGCAGGATTTGTGGCTACCTTGCCGGATTTATGGCGACCTTGCCGGGAATATGCCGACCTTGCCGGATTTGTGGTGACCTTGCGGGATTTACAGCGACCTAGCCGGATTTGTGGCGGCCTTGCCGGATTCATGGCGACCTTGCCGGAAATGTGGTGACCTTGCCGGATTTATGGCGACCTTGTCGGATTTGTGGCGACCTAGCCGGATTTATGGCGATCTTGCCGGAAATCTGGCGACCTTGCCTGAAATGTGGCGACCTTGACGCATTTGTGGCGACCTTGCCGGATTTATGGCGACCTTGCCAGATTTGTGGCGACCTTGCCGGAGTTATGGAGACATTGCCGGATTTATGGGGACCTTGCCGGGAATATGGCGACCTTGCCGCATTTGTGGCGACCTTGCCGGATTTATGGCGACCTTGCCGGTATTATGGCGACGTTGCCGGATATATGGCGACCTTGCCGGAAATATGTCGACCTTTCCGCTTTTGTGGCTACCTTGCCGGATTTATTGCGACCTTGCCGGAAATATGAGGACCTTGCCGCATTTGTGGCGACCTTGCGGGATTGATGGCGACCTTGCCGGAAATATGTCGACCTTGTCGGATTTGTGGCGACCTTGGCAGATTTGTTGCGACCTTGCCGCAAATGTGGCGACCTTGCCGGATTTATGGCGACCTTGGCGGATTTGTGGCGACCTTGCCGGATATACGGCGACTGTGCCAGATTTATGGCGACCTTGCCGGGAATATGGCCACCTTGCCGCATTTGTGGCGACCTTACCGGATTTATGGCGACCTTGCCGGAAATATGCCGAGGTTGCCGCATTTGTGCCGACTTTGCCTGATTTATGGCGACCTTGCCGGAAATATGTCGACCTTGCCGCATTTGTGGCTACCTTGCCAGATTTATGGCGACCTTGCCTGAAATATGGCGACCTTGCCGTAAATGTGGCGACCTTGCCTGATTTGTGGCGATCTTGCCGGATTTATGGCGACCTGGCCGGGAATGTGGCGACCTTGCCGGATATGTGGCGACCTTGCCGGATTTATGGCGACCTTGCCGGAAATGTGGTGACCTTGCCGGATTTATGGCGACCTTGTCGGATTTGTGGCGACCTTGCCGGATTAATGGCGACCTTGCCGGAAATCTGGCGACCTTGCCTGAAATGTGGCATCCTTGACGGATTTGTGGCGACCTTGTCGGATTTAAGGCGACCTTGCCGGAAATGTGTCGACCTTGCCGGATTTATGGCGACCTTGCCGGAAATGTGGCGACCTTGCCGGATTTGTGGCGACCTTCCCGGATTAATGGCGACCTTGCCGGAAATGTGGCGACCTTGCCGGAGGTATGTCGTCCTTGCCCGGGATGTGGCGACGTTGCCGGATTTGTGACGACCTTGCCGGATTTATGGTGACCTTGCCGGAATTGTGACGACCTTGCCGTAATTATGGCGACATTGCCGGATTTATGGCGACATTCCCGCAAATGTGGCGACCTTGACGGATTCGTGGCGACCTTGCCCGGTTTATGGCGACCTTGCTGGATTTATGGCGACCTTGCCGGAAATATGCCGACCTTGCCGGATTTATGGAGACCTTGCCGGATTTTTGGCGACCTCGCCGGAAACATGGCGACCTCGCCGGATTTATGGCGACCTTGCGGGATTCATGGCGACCTCGCCGGAAATATGGCGACCGCGCCGGATTTAGGGAGACCTTGCCGGATTTTTGGCGACCTTGTCAGATTTATGGCGACCTTGCCGGAAATATGGCGACCTTGCCGTAAATGTGGCGACCTTGCCGGATTTGTGGCGACCTTGCCGGATTTATGGCGACCTGGCCGGGAATGTAGCGACCTTGCCGGATATGTGGCGACCTTGCCGGATTTATGGCGACCTTGCCGGAAATCTGGCGACCTTGCCTGAAATGTGGCAACCTTGACGGATTTGTGGCGACCTTGTCGGATTTATGGCGACCTTGCCGGGGATGTGGCGACCATCCCGGATTTGTGGCGACCTTGTCAGATTTATGGCGACCTTGCCGGAATTGTGGCGACCTTTCCGTATTTGTGGCGACCTTACCGGATTAAGGCGGCCTTGCCGCAAATGTGCCGACCTTGCCGCATTTGTGCCGACCTTGCCGGATTTATGGCGACCTTGCCGGAAATATGTCGACCTTTCCGCATTTGTGGCTACCTTGCCGAATTTATTGCGACCTTGCCGGAAATATGAGGACCTTGCCGCATTTGTGGCGACCTTGCCGGATTTATGGCGACCTTGCCGGAAATATGGCGACCTTGCCGCATTTGTGGCCACCTTGCCGGATTTATGGCGACATTGCCGGAAATATGGCGACCTTTCCTGATTTGTGGCCACCTTGCCGGAATTATGGCGACCATGCCGGAAATATGGCGGGCTTGCCAGGTTTGTGGCGACCTTGCTGGAATTATGGCGATCTTGCCGGAAATATGGCGACCTTGCCGGATTAGTGGCGACCTTGTCGGAAATATGGCGACCTTGCCGGATTTGTGGCGACGTTGCCGGATTTATGGCGACCTTGTCGGATTTGTGGCGAACTTGCCGGATTTAAGGCGACCTTGCCGGAAATGTGGCGACCTTGCCGGATTTATGGCGACCTTGCCGGAAATGTGGCGACCTTGCCGGATTTGTGGCGACCTTGCCGGATTTATGGCGACCTTGCCGGGAATGTGGCGACCTTGCCGGGTATATGGCGACCTTCCCGGATTAATGGCGACCTTGCCGGAAATGTGGCGACCTTGCCGGATGTATGTCGTCCTTGCCCGGGATGTGGCGACGTTGCCGGATTTGTGACGACCTTGCCGGATTTATGGTGACCTTGCCGGAATTGTGGCGACATTGCCTTAATTATGGCGACATTGCCGGATTTATGGCGACATTCCCGCAAATGTGGCGACCTTGACGGATTCGTGGCGACCTTGCCCGGTTTATGGCGACCTTGCTGGATTTATGGCGACCTTGCCGGAAATATGCCGACCTTGCCGGATTTATGGAGACCTTGCCGGATTTTTGGCGACCTCGCCGGAAACATGGCGACCTCGCCGGATTTATGGCGACCTTGCGGGATTCATGGTGACCTCGCCGGAAATATGGCGACCGCGCCGGATTTAGGGAGACCTTGCCGGATTTTTGGCGACCTTGTCAGATTTATGGCGACCTTGCCGGAATTGTGGCGACCTTTCCGTATTTGTGGCGTCCTTACCGGATTAAGGCGGCCTTGCCGCAAATGTGCCGACCTTGCCGCATTTGTGCCGACCTTGCCGGATTTATGGCGACCTTGCCGGAAATATGTCGACCTTTCCGCATTTGTGGCTACCTTGCCGAATTTATTGCGACCTTGCCGGAAATATGAGGACCTTGCCGCATTTGTGGCGACCTTGCCGGATTTATGGCGACCTTGCCGGAAATATGGCGACCTTGCCGCATTTGTGGCCACCTTGCCGGATTTATGGCGACATTGCCGGAAATATGGCGACCTTTCCTGATTTGTGGCCACCTGGCCAGAATTATGGCGACCATGCCGGAAATATGGCGGGCTTGCCAGGTTTGTGGCGACCTTGCTGGAATTATGGCGATCTTGCCGGACATATGGCGACCTTGCCGGATTAGTGGCGACCTTACCGGAAATATGGCGACCTTGCCGGATTTGTGGCGACGTTGCCGGATTTATGGCGACCTTGTCGGATTTGTGGCGAACTTGCCGGATTTAAGGCGACCTTGCCGGAAATGTGGCGACCTAGCCGGATTTTTGGCGACCTTGCCGGAAATGTGGCGACCTTGCCGGATTTGTGGCGACCTTGCCGGATTTATGGCGACCTTGCCGGCAATGTGGCGACCTTGCCGGATATATGGCGACCTTCCCGGATTAATGGCGACCTTGCCGGAAATGTGGCGACCTTGCCGGATGTATGTCGTCCTTGCCCGGGATGTGGCGACGTTGCCGGATTTGTGACGACCTTGCCGGATTTATGGTGACCTTGCCGGAATTGTGGCGACCTTGCCGTAATTATGGCGACATTGCCGGATTTATGGCGACATTCCCGCAAATGTGGCGACCTTGACGGATTCGTGGCGATCTTGCCCGGTTTATGGCGACCTTGCTGGATTTATGGCGACCATGCCGGAAATATGCCGACCTTGCCGGATTTATGGAGACCTTGCCGGATTTTTGGCGACCTCGCCGGAAATATGGCGACCTCGCCGGATTTATGGCGACCTTGCGGGATTCATGGCGACCTCGCCGGAAATATGGCGACCGCGCCGGATTTAGGGAGACCTTGCCGGATTTTTGGCGACCTTGCAGGAAATATGGCGACCTCGCCGGATTTACGGCGACCTGGCCGGATTTATGGCGACCTTGCCGGAAATATGGCGACATCGCCGGATTTATGGCGACCATGCCGGATTTATGACGACGTTGCCGCAAATATGGCGACCTCGCCTGGGTTTATGGCAAACTCGCGGGAACTGTGGCCGCCTTGCCGGAGTTATGGCGAACTTGCCGGATATATGGCGACCTCGTCGGAAATGTGGCGACCATGCCGAATTTGAGGCCAACTTGCCGGATTTATGGCGACCTCGCCCGAAATATGGCGACCTAGACGGAAATATGGGGATCTTGCCAGGTTTATGGCTAACTTGCCATAAATATGGCGACCTTGCCCCATTTATGGCGACCGTGCCGGATTTATGGCGACCTTGCCGTAAATATGGCGACGTGGCCGGATTTATGGCGACCTTGCCGGATTTATGGCGACCTCGCCGGAAACATGGCGACCTCTTCAGGTTTATAACGACCTTGCCGGAATTAGGGCGACCTCGCCTGAAATATGGCGACCACGCCGGTTTATGGAGACCTTGCCGGATTTATGGTGACCTCGGCGGAAATATGGCGACCTCGCCGGATGTATGGCGACCTTGCCGGATTTATGGCGACCTCGCCGGAAATATGGCGACCTCGCCGGATTTAAGGCGACCTTGCCGTCTTTCTGGCTACCTCGACGGCAATATGGCGAGCCGCCGGATTTATGGCGACCTTGCCGGATTTATGGCGACCTTGCCGGAAATATGGCGACCTCGCCCGGGTTTATGGCGAACTCGCCGGAACTGTGGCCGCCTTGCCGGAGTTATGGCGAACTTGCCGGTTTTATGGCGACCTCGTCGGGAATGGGGCGACCTTCCCTGATTCGTGGCCACCTTGCTGGCCACTGTGGCCACCTTGCCGGAATTATGGCGACCTTGCCGGATATATGGCGACCTCGTCGGAAATGTGGCGACCATGCCGAATTTGAGGCCAACTTGCCGGATTTATGGCGACCTCGCCGGAAATATGGCGACCTAGACGGAAATATGGCGATCTTGCCTGGTTTATGGCTACCTTGCCATAAATATGGCGACCTTGCCGGATTTATGGCGACCGTGCCGGATTTATGGCGACGTTGCCGGAAATATGGCGACGTCGCCGGAATTATGGCGACCTTGCCGGATTTATGGCGACCTCGCCGGAAACATGCGACCTCTTCAGATTTTCTAGACCGGGTATTGAGTAATGAGGAAGGGTTAGTTAGCAGACTTGTTGTGCGTGCCCCCTTGGGCAAGAGTGACCATAATATGGTTGAGTTCTTCATTAGGATGGAGAGCGACATTGTTAATTCAGAAACAACGGTTCTGAACTTAAAGAAAGGTAACTTTGAGGGTATGAGACGTGAATTGGCCATGATTGACTGGCAATCAGTTCTAAAAGGGTTCACGGTGGATATGCAATGGAAGGCATTTAAAGACTGCATGGATGAACTACAAAAATTGTTCATCCCAGTTTGGCAAAAGAATAAATCAGGGAAGGTAGTGCATCCGTGGATAACAAGGGAAATCAGGGATAGTATCAAAGCAAAAGATGATGCGTACAAATTAGCCAGAAAAAGCAGCATACCAGAGGACTGGGAGAAATTCAGAGACCAGCAGAGGAGGACAAATGGCTTAATTAGGAAAGGGAAAATAGATTATGAATGGAAACTGGCAGGGAACATAAAAACTAACTTCAAAAGTTTTTATAGATATGTGAAGAGAAAGAGATTAGTTAAAACAAATGTAGGTCCCTTGCAGTCAGAAACAGGTGAATTGATCATGGGGAACAAGGATATGGCGGACCAATTGAATAACTACTTTGGTTCCGTCTTCACCAATTGAATAACTACTTTGGTTCCGTCTTCACTAAGGAAGACATAAATAATCTGCCGGAAATAGCAGGGGCCGCGGGTCAAAGGAGATGGAGGAACTGAGTGAAATCCAGGTTAGTCGGGAAGTGGTGTTGGGTAAATTGAATGGATTAAAGGCCGATAAATCACCAGGGCCAGATAGGCTGCATCCCAGAGTATTTAAGGAAGTAGCTCCAGAAATAGTGGATGCATTAGTGATAATTTTTCAAAACTCTTTAGATTCTGGGGTAGTTCCTGAGGATTGGAGGGTAGTAAACGTAACCCCACTTTTTAAGGAGGGAGAGAGAAAACGGGGAATTACAGACCAGTTAGTCTAACATCGGTAGTGGGGAAACTGCTAGAGTCAGTTATTAAAGATGGGATAGCAGCACATTTGGAAAGTGGTGAAATCATTGGACAAAGTCAGCATGGATTTACGAAAGGTAAATCGTGTCTGACGAATCTTATAGAATTTTTCGAGGATGTAACTAGTAGAGTGGATAGGGGAGAACCAGTGGATGTGTTGTATCTGGACTTTCAGAAGGCTTTCGACAAGGTACCACATAAGAGATTAGGATACAAACTTAAATCACACGGTATTGGGGGTTCAGTATTGATGTGGATAGAGAACTGGCTGGCAAACAGGAATCAAAGAGTAGGAGTAAACGGGTCCTTTTCACAATGGCAGGCAGTGACTAGTGGGGTACCGCAAGGCTCAGTGCTGGGACCCCAGCTATTTACAATTTATATTAATGATCTGGACGAGGGAATTGAAAGCAACATCTCCAAGTTTGCGGATGACACTAAGCTGGGGGGCAGTGTTAGCTGTGAAGAGGATGCTAGGAGACTGCAAGGTGACTTGGATAGGCTGGGTGAGTGGGTAAATGTTTGGCAGATGCAGTATAATGTGGATAAATGTGAGGTTATCCACTTTGGTGGCAAAAACGGGAAGGCAGACTATTATCTAAATGGGGGCCGATTAGGAAATGGGGAGATGCAGCGAGACCTGGGTGTCATGGTACACCAGTCATTGAAAGTAGGCATGCAGGTGCAGCAGGGAGTGAAGAAAGCGAATGGTATGTTGGCCTTCATAGCAAGAGGATTTGAGTATAGGAGCAGGGAGGTTCTACTGCAATTGTACAGGGTCTTGGTGAGACCACACCTGGAGTATTGCGTACAGTTTTGGTCTCCAAATCTGAGGAAGGACATTATAGCCATAGAGGGAGTGCAGAGAAGGTTCACCAGACTGATTCCTGGGATGTCAGGACTTTCATATGAAGAAAGACTGGATAGACTTGGCTTATACTCGCTAGAATTTAGGAGATTGAGAGGGGATCTTATAGAAACGTACAAAATTCTTATGGGGTTGGACAGGCTAGATGCAGGAAGATTGTTCCCAATGTTGGGGAAGTCCAGGACAAGGGGTCACAGATTAAGGATAAGGGGGAAATCCTTTAAGACCGAGATGAGGAAAAACTTTTTCACATAGAGTGGTGAATCTCTGGAACGCTCCGCCACAGAGGGTAGTTGAGGCCAGTTCATTGGCTATATTTAAGAGGGAGTTAGATGTGGCCCTTGTGGTTAAAGGGATCAGGGGGTATGGAGAGAAGGCAGGTACGGGATACTGGGTTGGATGATCAGCCATGATTATATTGAATGGCGGTGCAGGCTCGAAGGGCATAATGGCCTACTCCTGCACCTATTTTCTATGTATCTATGTTCTATGTATCTATAACGACCTTGCCGGAATTAGGGCGACCTCGCCTGAAATATGGCGACCACTCCGGTTTATGGAGACCTTGCCGGATTTATGGTGACCTCGGCGGAAATATGGCGACCTCGCCGGATTTATGGCGACCTTGCCGGATTTATGGCGACCTCGCCGGAAATATGGCGACCTCCCGGATTTAAGGCGACCTTGCCGTCTTTCTGGCGACGTCGCCGGCCATATGGCGACCCGCCGGATTTCTGGCGACATTGCTGGATTATGGCGACCTTGCCGTGAAAATGGCGACCTCGCCGGAAATCTGGCGACCTTGCCTGAAATGTGGCGACCTTGACGGATTTGTGGCGACCTTGTCGGATTTATGGCGACCTTGCCGGGGATGTGGCGACCATCCCGGATTTGTGGCGACCTTGTCAGATTTCTGGCGACCTTGCCGGAATTGTGGCGACCTTTCCGTATTTGTGGCGACCTTACCGGATTAAGGCGGCCTTGCCGCAAATGTGGCGACTTTGCCGGATTTGTGGCGACCTTGCCTGATTAATGGCGACCTTGCGGGACTTGTGGCTACCTTGCCGGATTTATGGCGACCTTGCCGGAAATATGGCGACCTTGCCGGATTTGTGGTGACCTTGCGGGATTTATAGCGACCTTGCCGGATTTGTGGCGACCTTGCCGGAAGTATGGCGACCTTGCCGGATTTTTGGCGACCTTGCCGGATTTATGGCGACCTTGCCGGTAATATGGCTCCCTTGCCGGATTTGTGGCGACTTTGCCGGATTCATGGCGTCCTTGCCGTAAATATGGCGACCTTGCCGGATATGTGGCGACCTTGCGGGATTTTATGGCGACCTTGCCGGAAATATGGCGACCTTGTCGGATTTGTGGCGACCTTGCCGGATTTATGGCGAACTTGCCGGATATATGGCGACCTTGCCGGGAATGTGGCGGACCTTGCCGGATTTGTGGCGACCTTGCCGGATTTATGGCGACCTTGCCGGAAATGTGGTGACCTTGCCGGATTTATGGCGACCTTGTCGGATTTGTGGCGACCTTGCCGTATTTATGGCGACCTTGCCGGAAATCTGGCGACCTTGCCTGTAACGTGCGACCTTGATGGATTTGTGGCGACCTTGTCGGATTTATGGCGACCTTGCCGGGGATGTGGCGACCATCCCGGATTTGTGGCGACCTTGTCAGATTTCTGGCGACCTTGCCGGAATTGTGGCGACCTTTCCGTATTTGTGGCGACCTTACCGGATTAAGGCGGCCTTGCCGCAATTGTGGCGACCTTGCCGGATTTGTGGCGACCTTGCCTGATTTATGGCGAGCTTGCGGTATTTGTCGCTACCTTGCCGGATTTGTGGCGACCTTGCCGGAAATATGGCGACCTTGCCGGATTTTTGGCGTCCTTGCCGGATTTATGGCGACCTTGCCGGAAATGTGGTGACCTTGCCGGATTTATGGCGACCTTGTCGGATTTGTGGCGACCTTGCCGGATTTATGGCGATCTTGCCGGAAATCTGGCGACTTTGCCTGAAATGTGGAGACCTTGACGCATTTGTGGCGACCTTGTCGGCTTTATGGCGACCTTGCCGGAATTGTGCCGACCTTTCCGTATTTGTGGCGACTTTACCGGATTAAGGCGTCCTTGACGCAAATGTGGCGACCTTGCCAGATTTGTGGCGACCTTGCCTGATTTCTGGCGACCTTGCAGGATTTGTGGCTACCTTGCCGGATTCATGGCGACCTTGCCGGAAATATGGCGACCTTGCCGGATTTGTGGTGACCTTGCGGGATTTACAGCGACATTGCCGGATTTGTGGCGGCCTTGCCGGATTCATGGCGAACTTGCCGGAAATAGGCGACTGCCGGATTTTTTGGCGATCTTGTCGGATTTATGGCGACCTTGCCGGATTTGTGGCGACCTTGCCGGAGTTACGGAGACCTTGCCGGATTTATGGCGACCTTGCCGGGAATATGGCGACCTTGCCGCATTTGTGGCGACCTTGCCGGATTTATGGCGACCTTGCCGGTATTATGGCGACCTTGCCGGTATTATGGCGACCTTGCCGGATTTATGGCGACCTTGCCGGATTTGTGGCGACCTTGCCGGAGTTATGGAGACCTTGCTGGATTTATGGCGTACTTGCCGGAAATATGTCGACCTTGCCGCATTTGTGGCTACCTTGCGAGATTTATGGCGACCTTGCCGGAAATATGTCGACCTTGTCGGAATTGTGGCGACTGGCAGATTTGTTGCGACCGTGCAGGAAATGTGGCGACCTTGCCGGATTTGTGGCGGCCGTGCCGGGATTTATGGCGACCTTGCCGGAAATATGTCGACGTTGTCGGATTTGTGGCGACTTTGGCAGACTTGTTGCGACCGTGCCGGAAATGTGGCGACCTTGCCGGATTTGTGGCGGCCGTGCCGGATTTATGGCGACCTTGCCGGAAATAGGCGGCTCTGCCGGATTTGTGGCGACCTTGCCGGATTTATGGCGACCTTGCCGGATTGTGGCGACATTGCCGGATATATGGCGACCTTGCCAGATTTATGGCGACCTTGCCGGGAATATGGCGACCTTGCCGCATTTGTGGCGACTTTGCCGGATTAATGGCGACCTTGCCGGAAATATGCCGAGCTTGCCGCATTTGTGCCGACTTTGCCTGATTTATGGCGACCTTGCCGGAAATATGTCGACCTTGCCGCATTTGTGGCTACCTTGCCAGATTTATGGCGACCTTGCCGGCAATATGGCGACCTTGCCGTAAATGTGGCGACCTTGCCGGATTTGTGGCGACCTTGCCGGATTTATGGCGACCTTGCCGGGAGTGTGGCGACCTTGCCGGATTTGTGGCGACCTTGCCGGATTTATGGCGACTTTGCCGGAAATGTGGTGACCTTGCCGGATTTATGGCGACCTTGTCGGATTTGTGGCGACCTTGCCGGATTTATGGCGATCTTGCCGGAAATCTGGCGACCTTGCCTGAAATGTGGAGACCTTGACGCATTTGTGGCGACCTTGTCGGATTTATGGCGACCTTGCCGCAATTGTGCCGACCTTTCCGTATTTGTGGCGACTTTACCGGATTAAGGCGTCCTTGACGCAAATGTGGCGACCTTGCCAGATTTGTGGCGACCTTGCCTGATTTCTGGCGACCTTGCAGGATTTGTGGCGACATTGCCGGATTTATGGCGACCTTGCCGGGGATGTGGCGACCATCCCGGATTTGTGGCGACCTTGTCCGATTTCTGGCGACCTTGCCGGGATTGTGCCGACCTTTCCGTATTTGTGGCGACTTTACCGGATTAAGGCGTCCTTGACGCAAATGTGGCGAACTTGCCGGATTTGTGGCGACCTTGCCTGATTTATGGCGACCTTGCCGGAGTTATGGAGACTTTGCCGGATTTATGGCGACCTTGCCGGAAATATGTCGACCTTGCCGCACTTGTGGCTACCTTGCCAGATTTATGGCGACCTTGCCGGAAATATGTCGACCTTGTCGGATTTGTGGCGACTTTGGCAGATTTGTTGCGACCGTGCAGGAAATGTGGCGACCTTGCCGGATTTGTGGCGGCCGTGCCGGATTTATGGCGACCTTGCCGGAAATAGGCGACTCTGCCGGATTTGTGGCGACCTTGCCGGATTTATGGCGTCCTTGCCGGATTTGTGGCGACATTGCCGGATATATGGCGACCTTGCCATATTTATGGCGACCTTGCCGGGAATATGGCGACCTTGCCGCATTTGTGGCGACCTTGCCGGATTTATGGCGACCTTTCCGGAAATATGCCGAGCTTGCCGCATTTGTGCCGACTTTGCCTGATTTATGGCGACCTTGCCGGAAATATGTCGACCTTGCCGCATTTGTGGCTACCTTGCCAGATTTATTGCGACCTTGCCGGAAATATGGCGACCTTGCCGTAAATGTGGCGACCTTGCCGGATTTGTGGCGACCTTGCCGGATTTATGGCGACCTTGCCGGGAATGTGGCGACCTTGCCGGATTTGTGGCGACCTTGCCGGATTTATGGCGACCTTGCCGGAAATGTGGTGACCTTGCCGGATTTATGGCGACCTTGTTGGATTTGTGGCGACCTTGCCGGATTTATGGCGATATGCCGGAAATCTGGCGACCTTGCCTGAAATGTGGCGACCTTGACGCATTTGTGGCGACCTTGTCGGATTTATGGCGACCTTGCCGGCGATGTGGCGACCATCCCGGATTTGTGGCGACCTTGTCAGATTTCTGGCGACGTTGCCGGAATTGTGCCGACCTTTCCGTATTTGTGGCGACCTTACCGGATTAAGGCGTCCTTGACGCAAATGTGGCGACCTTGCCGGATTTGTGGCGACCTTGCCTGATTTATGGCGACCTTGCAGGATTTGTGGCTACCTTGCCGGATTTATGGCGACCTTGCCGGAAATATGGCGACCTTGCCGGATTTGTGGTGACCTTGCGGGATTTACAGCGACCTTGCCGGATTTGTGGCGGCCTTGCTGGATTCATGGCGAACTTGCCGGAAATAGGCGACTGCCGGACTTGTGGCGAACTTGCCGGATTTATGGCGACCTTGCCGGTATTATGGCGACCTTGCCGGATTTATGGCGACCTTGCCGGAATTGTGGCGACCTTGCCGGAGTTATGGAGACCTTGCCGGATTTATGGCGACCTTGCCGGAAATATGTCGACCTTCCCGCATTTGTGGCTACCTTGCCAGATTTATGGCGACCTTGCCGGAAATATGTCGACCTTGTCGGATTTGTGGCGACTTTGGCAGATTTGCTGCGACCGTGCAGAAAATGTGGCGACCTTGCCGGATTTGTGGCGGCCGTGCCGGATTTATGGCGACCTTGCCTGAAATAGGCGACTCTGCCGGATTTGTGGCGACCTGGCCGGATTTATGGCGACCTTGCCGGATTTGTGGCGACATTGCCGGATATATGGCGACCTTGCCAGATTTATGGCGACCTTGCCGGGAATATGGCGACCTTGCCGCATTTGTGGCGACCTTGCCGGATTTATGGCGACCTTGCCGGAAATATGCCGAGCTTGCCGCATTTGTGCCGACTTTGCCTGATTTATGGCGACCTTGCCGGAAATATGTCGACCTTGCCGCATTTGTGGCAACCTTGCCAGATTTATGGCGACCTTGCCGGAAATATGGCGACCTTGCCGTAAATGTGGCGACCTTGCCGCATTTGTGGCGACCTTGCCGGATTTATGGCGACCTTGCCGGAAATATGCCGAGCTTGCCGCATTTGTGCCAACTTTGCCTGATTTATGGCGACCTTGCCGGAAATATGTCGACCTTGCCGCATTTGTGGCTACCTTGCCAGATTTATGGCGACATTGCCGGAAATATGGCGACCTTGCCGTAAATGTGGCGACCTTGCCGGATTTGTGGCGACCTTGCCGGATTTATGGCGACCTTGCCGGGAATGTGGCGACCTTGCCGCATTTGTGGCAACCTTGCCAGATTTATGGCGACCTTGCCGGAAATATGGCGACCTTGCCGTAAATGTGGCGACCTTGCCGCATTTGTGGCGACCTTGCCGGATTTATGGCGACCTTGCCGGAAATATGCCGAGCTTGCCGCATTTGTGCCGACTTTGCCTGATTTATGGCGACCTTGCCGGAAATATGTCGACCTTGCCGCATTTGTGGCTACCTTGCCAGATTTATGGCGACCTTGCCGGAAATATGGCGACCTTGCCGTAAATGTGGTGACCTTGCCGGATTTGTGGCGACCTTGCCGGATTTATGGCGACCTTGCCGGGAATGTGGCGACCTTGCCGGATTTGTGGCGACCTTGCCGGATTTATGGCGGCCTTGCCGGAAATGTGGTGACCTTGCCGGATTTATGGCGACCTTGTCGGATTTGTGGCGACCTTGCCGGATTTATGGCGATCTTGCCGGAAATCTGGCGACCTTGCCTGAAATGTGGCGACCTTGACGCATTTGTGGCGACCTTGTCGGATTTATGGCGACCTTGCCGGGGATGTGGCGACCATCCCGGATTTGTGGCGACCTTGTCAGATTTCTGGCGACCTTGCCGGAATTGTGCCGACCTTTCCGTATTTGTAGCGACCTTACTGGATTAAGGCGTCCTTGACGCAAATGTGGCAACCTTGCCGGATTTGTGGCGACCTTGCCGGAAATATGTCGACCTTGCCGCATTTGTGGCTACCTTGCCAGATTTATGGCGACCTTGCCGGAAATATGTCGACCTTGCCGGAATTGTGGTGACCGTGCGGGATTTACAGCGACCTTGCCGGATTTGTGGCGGCCTTGCCGGATTCATGGCGAACTTGCCGGAAATAGGCGACTGCCGGATTTGTGGCGACCTTGCCGGATTTATGGCGACCTTGCCGGATTTGTGGCGACCTTGCCGGAGTTATGGAGATCTTGCCGGATTTATGGCGACCTTGCCGGGAATATGGCGACCTCGCCGGATTTGTGGCGGCCTTGCCGGATTCATGGCGAACTTGCCGGAAATAGGCGACTGCCGGATTTGTGGCGAGCTTGCCGGATTTATGGCGACCTTGCAGGATTTGTGGCGACCTTGCCGGAGTTATGGAGACCTTGCCGGATTTATGGCGACCTTGCCGGTATTATGGCGACCTTGCCGGATTTATGGCGACCTTGCCGGATTTGTGGCGACCTTGCCGGAGTTATGGAGACCTTGCCGGATTTATGGCGACCTTGCCGGAAATACGTCGACCTTGCCGCATTTGTGGCTACCTTGCCAGATTTATGGCGACCTTGCCGGAAATATGTCGACCTTGTCGGATTTGTGGCGACTTTCGCAGATTTGTTGCGACCGTGCAGGAAATGTGGCGACCTTGCCGGATTTGTGGCGGCCGTGCCGGATTTATGGCGACCTTGCCGGAAATAGGCGACTCTGCCGGATTTGTGGCGACCTTGCCGGAATTATGGCGACCTTGCCGGATTTGTGGCGACATTGCCGGATATATGGCGACCTTGCCAGATTGATGGCGACCTTGCCGGGAATATGGCGACCTTGCAGCATTTGTGTCGACCTTGCCGGATTTATGGCGACCTTGCCGGAAATATGCCGAGCTTGCCGCATTTGTGCCGACTTTGCCTGATTTATGGCGACCTTGCCGGAAATATGTCGACCTTGCCGGCAATGTGGCGACCTTGCCAGATTTATTGCGAACTTGCCGGAAATATGGCGAACTTGCCGTAAATGTGGCGACCTTGCCGGATTTGTGGCGACCTTGCCGGATTTATGGCGACCTTGCCGGGAATGTGACGACCTTGCCGGATTTGTGGCGACCTTGCCGGATTTATGGCGACCTTGCCGGAAATGTGGTGACCTTGCCGGATTTATGGCGACCTTGTCGGATTTGTGGCGCCTTGCCGGATTTATGGCGATCTTGCCGGAAATCTGGCGACCTTGCCTGAAATGTGGCGACCTTGACGCATTTGTGGCGACCTTGTCGGATTTATGGCGACCTTGCCGGGGATGTGGCGACCATCCCGGATTTGTGACGACCTTGTCGGATTTATGGCGACCTTGCCGGATTTGTGGTGACCTTGCGGGATTTACAGCGACCTTGCCGGATTTGTGGCGGCCTTGCCTGATTCATGGCGACCTTGCCGGAAATAGGCGACAGCCGGATTTGTGGCGACCTTGCCGGAATTATGGCGACCTTGCCGGATACGTGGCGACCTTGCCGGAGTTATGGAGAACTTGCCGGAAATATGTCGACCTTTCCGCTTTTGTGTCTACCTTGCCGGATTTATTGCGACCTTGCCGGAAATATGAGGGCCTTGCCGCATTTGTGGCGACCTTGCGGGATTTATGGCGACCTTGCCGGATACGTGGCCACCTTGCCGGAAATGTGGCGACCTTGCCGGATTTGTGGCGGCCGTGCCGGATTTATGGCGACCTTGCCGGAAATAGGTGACTCTGCCGGATTTGTGGCGACCTTGCCGGATTTATGGCGACCTTGCCGGATTTGTGGCGACCTTGCCGGATATACGGCGACTGTGCCACATTTATGGCGACCTTGCCGGGAATATGGCGACCTTGCAGCATTTGTGGCGACCTTGTCGGATTTATGGCGACCTTGCCGGAAATATGCCGAGCTCGCCGCCTTTGTGCCGACTTTGCCTGATTTATGGCGACCTTGCCGGAAATATGTCGACCTTGCCGTATTTGTGGCTGCCACAGAGGGTAGTTGAGGCCAGTTCATTGGCTATATTTAAGAGGGAGTTAGATGTGGCCCTTGTCGCTAAAGGGATCGGGGGGTATGGAGAGAAGGCAGGTACGGGATACTGGGTTGGATGATCAGCCATGATCATATTGAATGGCGGTGCAGGCTCGAATGGCCGAATGGCCTACTCCTGCACCTATATTCTATGTATCTATGTTCTATGTATCTATAACGACCTTGCCGGAATTAGGGCGACCTCGCCTGAAATATGGCGATCACGCCGGTTTCTGGAGACCTTGCCGGATTTATGGTGACCTCGGCGGAAATATGGCGACCTCGCCGGATGTATGGCGACCTTGCCGGATTTATGGCGACGTCGCCGGAAATATGGCGACATCGCCGGATTTAAGGCGACCTTGCCGTCTTTCTGGCGACCCCGCCGGCAATATGGCGACCCGCCGGATTTTTGGCGGCATTGCTGGATTTATGGCGACCTTGCCGTGAAAATGGCGACCTCGCCGGATTTATGGCGACCTTGCGGGATATGTGGCGAACTTGCCGGATTTATGGCGACCTCGCCGGATATATGGCGACCTTGCCGGATTTGTGGCGAACTTGCCGGATAGTTGGCGACCTCGCCGGGAATGTGGCGACCTTGCCGGATTGGTGGCGACCTTGCCGGATGTATTGCGACCTCGACGGAAATGTTGCGATCTTGCCGAATTTTTGGCGACTTTGCCGGATATATGGCGACCTCGCCGGAAATGTGGCGACCTTGCCGGATTTTTGGCGACCTTGTCGGGTTTATGGGGACCTTGCCGGAAATGTAGCGACCTTGCCGGATTTGTGGCGCCTTGTCGGATTTATGGCGACCTTGCCGGCATTATGGCGACCTTGCCGGATTTGGGGCGACCTTGCCGGATTTATGGCGGCCATGCCGGAAATATAGCGACCTTGACGGATTTGTGGCGACCTTGCCGGATTTATGGCGACCTAACGGGAAATATGGCAACCTTGCCGGATTTGTGGCGACCTTGCCAGATTTGTGGCGACCATGCCGGATTTAAGGCGACCTTGCCGGAAATATGGCGACCTTGCCGCATTTGTGGCGACCTTGCCGGATTTATGGTTACCTTGCCGGAAATATGGCGACCTTGCCGGAAATGTGGCGATCTTGCCGGATTTATGGCGACCTTGCCGGATTTATGGCGGCCTTGCCGGAAATGTGGCGACCGAGCCGGATTTGTGGCGACCTTGCCGGAATTATGGCGATCTTGCCGGATATGTGGCGACCTTGCCGTAAATGTGGCGACCTTGCCGGATTTGTGGCGACCTTGCCGGAATTATGGCGACCTTGCCGAGAATGTGGCGACCTTGCCGGATTTGTGGGCGACCTTACCGGATTTATGGCGACCTTGCCGGAAATGTGGTGACCTTGCCGGATTTATGGCGACCTTGTCGGATTTTTGGCGACCTTGCCGGATTTATGGCGATCTTGCCGGAAATCTGGCGACGCCTGAAATGTGGCGACCTTGACGCATTTGTGGCGACCTTGTCGGATTTATGGCGACCTTGCCGGGCATGTGGCGACCATCCCGGATTTGTGGCGACCTTGTCGGATTTATGGCGACCTTGCCGGATTTGTGGTGACCTTGCGGGATTTACAGCGACCTTGCCGGATTTGTGGCGGCCTTGCCCGATTCTTGGCGAACTTGCCGGAAATAGGCGACTGCCGGATTTGTGGCGACCTTGCCGGATTTATGGCGACCTTGCCGGATATGTGGCTACCTTGCCGGAGTTATGGAGAACTTGCCGGATTTATGGCGACCTTGCCGGGAATATGGCGACCTTGCCGCATTTGTGGCGACCTTGCCGGATTTATGGCGACCTTGCCGGTATTATGGCGACCTTGCCGGATATATGGCGACCTTGCCGGAAATATGTCGACCTTTCCGCTTTTGTGTCTACCTTGCCGGATTTATTGCGACCTTGCCGGAAATATGAGGACCTTGCCGCATTTATGGCGACCTTGCGGGATTTATGGCGATCTTGCCGGATATATGGCCACCTTGCCGGAAATGTGGCGACCTTGCCGGATTTGTGGCGGCCGTGCCGGATTTATGGCGACCTTGCCGGAAATAGGTGACTCTGCCGGATTTGTGGCGACCTTGCCGGATTTATGGCGACCTTGCCGGAATTATGGCGACCTTGCCGGAAATATGCCGAGCTTGCCGCCTTTGTGCCGACTTTGCCTGATTTATGGCGACCTTGCCGGAAATATGTCGACCTTGCCGCATTTGTGGCTACCTTGCCAGATTTATTGCGACCTTGCCGGAAATATGGCGACCTTGCCGTAAATGTGGCGACCTTGCCGGATTTGTGGCGACCTTGCCGGATTTATGGCGACCTTGCCGGGAATGTGGCGACCTTGCCGGATTGTGGCGACCTTGCCGGATTTATGGCGACCTTGCCGGAAATGTGGTGACCTTGCCGGATTTATGGCGACCTTGTTGGATTTGTGGCGACCTTGCCGGATTTATGGCGATATGCCGGAAATCTGGCGACCTTGCCTGAAATGTGGCGACCTTGACGCATTTGTGGCGACCTTGTCGGATTTATGGCGACCTTGCCGGCGATGTGGCGACCATCCCGGATTTGTGGCGACCTTGTCAGATTTCTGGCGACCTTGCCGGAATTGTGCCGACCTTTCCGTATTTGTGGCGACCTTACCGGATTAAGGCGTCCTTGACGCAAATGTGGCGACCTTGCCGGATTTGTGGCGACCTTGCCTGATTTATGGCGACCTTGCAGGATTTGTGGCTACCTTGCCGGATTTATGGCGACCTTGCCGGAAATATGGCGACCTTGCCGGATTTGTGGTGACCTTGCGGGATTTACAGCGACCTTGCCGGATTTGTGGCGGCCTTGCTGGATTCATGGCGAACTTGCCGGAAATAGGCGACTGCCGGACTTGTGGCGAACTTGCCGGATTTATGGCGACCTTGCCGGTATTATGGCGACCTTGCCGGATTTATGGCGACCTTGCCGGAATTGTGGCGACCTTGCCGGAGTTATGGAGACCTTGCCGGATTTATGGCGACCTTGCCGGAAATATGTCGACCTTCCCGCATTTGTGGCTACCTTGCCAGATTTATGGCGACCTTGCCGGAAATATGTCGACCTTGTCGGATTTGTGGCGACTTTGGCAGATTTGCTGCGACCGTGCAGAAAATGTGGCGACCTTGCCGGATTTGTGGCGGCCGTGCCGGATTTATGGCGACCTTGCCTGAAATAGGCGACTCTGCCGGATTTGTGGCGACCTGGCCGGATTTATGGCGACCTTGCCGGATTTGTGGCGACATTGCCGGATATATGGCGACCTTGCCAGATTTATGGCGACCTTGCCGGGAATATGGCGACCTTGCCGCATTTGTGGCGACCTTGCCGGATTTATGGCGACCTTGCCGGAAATATGCCGAGCTTGCCGCATTTGTGCCGACTTTGCCTGATTTATGGCGACCTTGCCGGAAATATGTCGACCTTGCCGCATTTGTGGCAACCTTGCCAGATTTATGGCGACCTTGCCGGAAATATGGCGACCTTGCCGTAAATGTGGCGACCTTGCCGCATTTGTGGCGACCTTGCCGGATTTATGGCGACCTTGCCGGAAATATGCCGAGCTTGCCGCATTTGTGCCAACTTTGCCTGATTTATGGCGACCTTGCCGGAAATATGTCGACCTTGCCGCATTTGTGGCTACCTTGCCAGATTTATGGCGACATTGCCGGAAATATGGCGACCTTGCCGTAAATGTGGCGACCTTGCCGGATTTGTGGCGACCTTGCCGGATTTATGGCGACCTTGCCGGGAATGTGGCGACCTTGCCGCATTTGTGGCAACCTTGCCAGATTTATGGCGACCTTGTCGGAAATATGGCGACCTTGCCGTAAATGTGGCGACCTTGCCGCATTTGTGGCGACCTTGCCGGATTTATGGCGACCTTGCCGGAAATATGCCGAGCTTGCCGCATTTGTGCCGACTTTGCCTGATTTATGGCGACCTTGCCGGAAATATGTCGACCTTGCCGCATTTGTGGCTACCTTGCCAGATTTATGGCGACCTTGCCGGAAATATGGCGACCTTGCCGTAAATGTGGTGACCTTGCCGGATTTGTGGCGACCTTGCCGGATTTATGGCGACCTTGCCGGGAATGTGGCGACCTTGCCGGATTTGTGGCGACCTTGCCGGATTTATGGCGGCCTTGCCGGAAATGTGGTGACCTTGCCGGATTTATGGCGACCTTGTCGGATTTGTGGCGACCTTGCCGGATTTATGGCGATCTTGCCGGAAATCTGGCGACCTTGCCTGAAATGTGGCGACCTTGACGCATTTGTGGCGACCTTGTCGGATTTATGGCGACCTTGCCGGGGATGTGGCGACCATCCCGGATTTGTGGCGACCTTGTCAGATTTCTGGCGACCTTGCCGGAATTGTGCCGACCTTTCCGTATTTGTAGCGACCTTACTGGATTAAGGCGTCCTTGACGCAAATGTGGCAACCTTGCCGGATTTGTGGCGACCTTGCCGGAAATATGTCGACCTTGCCGCATTTGTGGCTACCTTGCCAGATTTATGGCGACCTTGCCGGAAATATGTCGACCTTGCCGGAATTGTGGTGACCGTGCGGGATTTACAGCGACCTTGCCGGATTTGTGGCGGCCTTGCCGGATTCATGGCGAACTTGCCGGAAATAGGCGACTGCCGGATTTGTGGCGACCTTGCCGGATTTATGGCGACCTTGCGGATTTGTGGCGACCTTGCCGGAGTTATGGAGATCTTGCCGGATTTATGGCGACCTTGCCGGGAATATGGCGACCTCGCCGGATTTGTGGCGGCCTTGCCGGATTCATGGCGAACTTGCCGGAAATAGGCGACTGCCGGATTTGTGGCGAGCTTGCCGGATTTATGGCGACCTTGCAGGATTTGTGGCGACCTTGCCGGAGTTATGGAGACCTTGCCGGATTTATGGCGACCTTGCCGGTATTATGGCGACCTTGCCGGATTTATGGCGACCTTGCCGGATTTGTGGCGACCTTGCCGGAGTTATGGAGACCTTGCCGGATTTATGGCGACCTTGCCGGAAATACGTCGACCTTGCCGCATTTGTGGCTACCTTGCCAGATTTATGGCGACCTTGCCGGAAATATGTCGACCTTGTCGGATTTGTGGCGACTTTCGCAGATTTGTTGCGACCGTGCAGGAAATGTGGCGACCTTGCCGGATTTGTGGCGGCCGTGCCGGATTTATGGCGACCTTGCCGGAAATAGGCGACTCTGCCGGATTTGTGGCGACCTTGCCGGAATTATGGCGACCTTGCCGGATTTGTGGCGACATTGCCGGATATATGGCGACCTTGCCAGATTGATGGCGACCTTGCCGGGAATATGGCGACCTTGCAGCATTTGTGTCGACCTTGCCGGATTTATGGCGACCTTGCCGGAAATATGCCGAGCTTGCCGCATTTGTGCCGACTTTGCCTGATTTATGGCGACCTTGCCGGAAATATGTCGACCTTGCCGGCAATGTGGCGACCTTGCCAGATTTATTGCGAACTTGCCGGAAATATGGCGAACTTGCCGTAAATGTGGCGACCTTGCCGGATTTGTGGCGACCTTGCCGGATTTATGGCGACCTTGCCGGGAATGTGACGACCTTGCCGGATTTGTGGCGACCTTGCCGGATTTATGGCGACCTTGCCGGAAATGTGGTGACCTTGCCGGATTTATGGCGACCTTGTCGGATTTGTGGCGCCCTTGCCGGATTTATGGCGATCTTGCCGGAAATCTGGCGACCTTGCCTGAAATGTGGCGACCTTGACGCATTTGTGGCGACCTTGTCGGATTTATGGCGACCTTGCCGGGGATGTGGCGACCATCCCGGATTTGTGACGACCTTGTCGGATTTATGGCGACCTTGCCGGATTTGTGGTGACCTTGCGGGATTTACAGCGACCTTGCCGGATTTGTGGCGGCCTTGCCTGATTCATGGCGACCTTGCCGGAAATAGGCGACAGCCGGATTTGTGGCGACCTTGCCGGAATTATGGCGACCTTGCCGGATACGTGGCGACCTTGCCGGAGTTATGGAGAACTTGCCGGAAATATGTCGACCTTTCCGCTTTTGTGTCTACCTTGCCGGATTTATTGCGACCTTGCCGGAAATATGAGGGCCTTGCCGCATTTGTGGCGACCTTGCGGGATTTATGGCGACCTTGCCGGATACGTGGCCACCTTGCCGGAAATGTGGCGACCTTGCCGGATTTGTGGCGGCCGTGCCGGATTTATGGCGACCTTGCCGGAAATAGGTGACTCTGCCGGATTTGTGGCGACCTTGCCGGATTTATGGCGACCTTGCCGGATTTGTGGCGACCTTGCCGGATATACGGCGACTGTGCCACATTTATGGCGACCTTGCCGGGAATATGGCGACCTTGCAGCATTTGTGGCGACCTTGCCGGATTTATGGCGACCTTGCCGGAAATATGCCGAGCTCGCCGCCTTTGTGCCGACTTTGCCTGATTTATGGCGACCTTGCCGGAATATGTCGACCTTGCCGTATTTGTGGCTGCCACAGAGGGTAGTTGAGGCCAGTTCATTGGCTATATTTAAGAGGGAGTTAGATGTGGCCCTTGTCGCTAAAGGGATCGGGGGGTATGGAGAGAAGGCAGGTACGGGATACTGGGTTGGATGATCAGCCATGATCATATTGAATGGCGGTGCAGGCTCGAATGGCCGAATGGCCTACTCCTGCACCTATATTCTATGTATCTATGTTCTATGTATCTATAACGACCTTGCCGGAATTAGGGCGACCTCGCCTGAAATATGGCGATCACGCCGGTTTCTGGAGACCTTGCCGGATTTATGGTGACCTCGGCGGAAATATGGCGACCTCGCCGGATGTATGGCGACCTTGCCGGATTTATGGCGACGTCGCCGGAAATATGGCGACATCGCCGGATTTAAGGCGACCTTGCCGTCTTTCTGGCGACCCCGCCGGCAATATGGCGACCCGCCGGATTTTTGGCGGCATTGCTGGATTTATGGCGACCTTGCCGTGAAAATGGCGACCTCGCCGGATTTATGGCGACCTTGCGGGATATGTGGCGAACTTGCCGGATTTATGGCGACCTCGCCGGATATATGGCGACCTTGCCGGATTTGTGGCGAACTTGCCGGATAGTTGGCGACCTCGCCGGGAATGTGGCGAC
>JAXLNO010005738.1:0-34110 GCA_038087875.1 Malacoraja senta | reverse complement strand
TGGCCTTATTCTTAAACTGTGGCCCCTGGTTCTGGAATCCCCCAACACAGGGAACATTTCCCCTGCATCTAGCCTGTCCAATCATAGAAACATAGAAACAATCCTTTAAGAATTTGATATGTTTCCTTAAGATCTGCTCTCATCCTTCTGAATTCCAGTGTCTCTGGAGAGAAGGAATGGGCGACGTTTTGGGTTGAGACCCTTCTTCAGACCTTGTGGCCTGAAGGGTCTGATCCTGTGCTGTACAGTTCTATGTTCTATGAATGTTCTCCGAAGTTTCAATGGGCTTTGCTTGTCATATGTGCGCCTGCGTAGTGAAATTCTTTTTGCATATTTACGCATGCGTGTGCCGCCGTGTTTTGGCACCATTTCCAAAGTCCAAAGTCCGATCGGCCCACGTGCCCGGTCTACCCGGTTTACAAGAATGACCCCAGGAATGAGTGGGTTAGCATATGATGAGCGCTTGACAGCACTGGGCCTGTACTCGCTGGAGTTTAGAAGGTTGAGGGGGGGGACCTCATTGAAACTTGCAAAATAATGAAAGGCTTAGATGTGGAGAGGATGTTTCCACTGGTGGGAGAGTCTAGGACTAGCGGTCACAGCTTCAGAATTAAAGGACGTTCTTTTAGGAAGGAGATGAGAAATATCTTTAGATCAAGATCATCTCTGACCCCTCTCACCCTGGACACAAACTCTTTGAATCACTTCCCTCTGGAAGGCGACTCCGGACTGTCAAAGCTGCCACAGCCAGACATAAAAACAGTTTTATCCACGAGTAGTTGCTCTACTCAACAGCCAAAAATCTGTAGCCTCCCTTTGATCTGGTATTTTGTTGGTTCACATGCTTGATCAATGGTGTTTTATCATTAATGTTTTATTATTATTAATGTTTAGTGTTTTCTGAGTCATTCGTAACTGTCACTGTATGTCATGTTGTTACTTGTGGGCGGAGCACCAAGGCAAATGCCTTGTATGTGAATACTTGGCCAATAAACTTACTTACTTACTTCCTTACTTAGTCAGAGGGTGGTGAATCTGTGGAATTCATTGCCACAGAGGGCTGTGGAGGCCAAGTCAGTGGATATTTTAAGGCAGAGATAGACAAATTCTTGATTAGATCATGTGTCAAGGGTTATGGGGAGACGGCAGGAGAATGGGGTTAGGAGGGAGAGATGGATCAGTCATGATTGAATGGTGGAGTAGACTTGATGGGCCGAATGGCCTAATTCTACTGCTGTTCCTTATGACCATATTCGCAGTGAAATTCCTTTTGCACATTTACAAATTCGGGCGCCGCCACGTTTTGGCGCCATTTCGAAAGTCCAGTCGGCCCGCGCACTCAGTGTATTGGAGCGGTTCCCGATCCAGGCGAGCCCCAGGCTCCGGCAAGGCCTTCCTCAGTCACCCTTGACCGGCTCGGCCCGCGAACCGACGTCCCTCTCCTCTCCACATTATCACAGGCATTCCTTCCCTCCACCTGATCTGCGGCTTAGAAACATAGGAAACAGGTGCAGGAGTAGGCCATTCGGCCCTTCGAGCCAGCACCGCCATTCAATGTGATCATGGATGATCCTTCACAGTCAGTACCCCGTTCCTGTTTTTTCACACTTGACACACTAGTTTCTCTCACTTTGCTCAGTGTGATGAAAGTGCAGCAGCCTGAAAGATGAACTCAGTATCACTCTCCACAGATGCTGCCTGACCTGCCGAGTTTTTCCAGCATTTTCTGTTTTTTTTCGTTGCTGCTATCTTCTTTCACGCTGCAAGTTGCCATTAGGTGGAAATGAGGTGGTCTTTGTATTGTTTAGTTTTAGTTTGGAGATACAGCACGGAAACAGGCCCTTCGGCCCACCTATTCCGCGCCAGTAATCCCCCCGTACACTAGCACCATCCTACACACGAGGGACAATTTACAATCTTTACCAAAGCCAATTAACCTACAAACCTGCATGTCTTTGGAGTGTGGGAGGAAACTGGAGCACCCGGAGGAAACCCAGTCGGTCACCGGGAGAACGTGCAAACTCCATACAGGACAGCGCCCGTGGTCAGGATCAAACCCGGGTCTCTGGCGCTGTGTGGCAACAACTCTACCGCTGCGCCACCGTGCCGACCTTCAATACTGCGAATCGCTCTCATGTGGAAATGAGATGGTCATTAAATAAAAATCACCTTGGTGCATCATCTTTCCAGCTACCTGAATGTTTTGTGCAATGTCACCCCTGTTTGTCCGTTCGATGTATTGTTCAGCAGAGTCAACTATTCCATCACTTTCAAATCGCTGATTTATTGCATCTAGGCAGAGCCGTACATCACAATGTCACTCCCGCATTGGTCTCTTCAGCCACAAGTGACGGTGCTGTAGCCGAGGTTTGGAGCAAGCAGCCAACAACCAGGATGCATCACCCATGGTCAGTCATGGCCGAGGAGGGCCTACTGCTACAACAACACAGGAACAAACCCTTCACACTGCAATGTCCGTCGTGAGAGGGCCCCCCCAGTGGGGGTCCCTCTACGCAGAGACTCTGCCCCTCTACATCGGGGTTCCTGGAGTGCAGAGTATTGCACCGAGGAGTCCCGTGCAACCCGTTTCTCTCGCGGTTCGCAGACTCGCCAGCCGCCCGCCACTGTTGCGGGCTGTAAGAGTCTGTGTACCACGTCTACATGGAGTGCGTGAGGTTGCAGCCCCTGTTCCAATATCTAAAGGGGCTGCTCCTGGCCACCTGACTGCATTTCACACCCACCACCCTCATCTTTGGACACCCCTGTGCGTAGGGGAGAGAGTAGGGGCTGAAGATGTCCTGGTTTTGGTTGCTTCTGGGCCTGGCCAAGCTGGCCATCCGCGAGTCACGGCGCCAGGCGGAAGAGGGCTCTGCCCGAGCCGGCTGCCTGCCTCTTTTCCGGGGATACGTCCGCGCCCGGGTGGTACTAGAGAGGGGACTAGGCGCTGTCCACGGGCACCCTGGGGGATTTCCGGGACCGCTGGGCATCGCGGGGAGTGAAGGGATGGGGCAATAGTTATTGAAGAGTGTGACATTTAAGAATATTTGTTTAGATAAGTGGGTGATTTTGTATTATTGGTTGGTTTGCCAATGTTTTGTATATATTATTCTTGCAATAATTGATTACATTTATTTTTGTTAAAATGCAAAACAAAAACAAAACAAAAGCCTGCAATGTCCTTGCTGAACACGATTCCAAGATAAACTAATCTCTTCCGCCTGCACGTGATCCAATTCCCTGCCTCCCCTGCATATCCCTTTGCCTGTCTGAAAGCCTCTTAAATGCCACTTTCGTATCTGCCTCCACCACCAACCTTGGCAATGCATTCAATCCGCCAGTGTCTGTGTTTAAAACACCCAGGCAACTATTTGCATGCAAGCCTCAGCCGCCGATCTACAATCACGTGTTACAATCGCTTCGCACTTTTTTAATCCACACTGTAAATGGATTGGTTATGATCTGAATGTTGTCGGATTAGGAGAAGGGGAGGTGCAACGAGACCTGGGTGTGCTTGTACATCAGTCACTGAAAGTAAGCGTGCAGGTACAGCAGGCAGTGAAGAAAGCTAACGGCATGTTTGGCCTTCATTGCGAGAGGATTTGAGTTTAGGAGCAAGGAAGTCCTTCTGCAGTTGTACAGGGTCCTGGTGAGACCGCACCTGGAGTATTGTGTGCAGTTTTGGTTTCCTAATTTGAGGAAGGACATTCTTGCTATTGAGGGAGTGCAGCGTAGGTTCACCCGGTTAATTCCCGGGATGGCGGGACTGACATATGATGAACGAATGGGTCGACTGGGCTTATATTCACTGGAATTTAGAAGGATGAGAAGGGATCTTATAGAAACTTCTAAAATTCTTAAGGGATTGGACAGGCTAGATGCCGGAAAAATGTTCCCGATGTTGTGGGAGTCCAGAACCAGGGGTCACAGTTTAAGAATAAGGGGTAGGCCATTTAGAACGAGCCAGCACCGCCATTCAATATGATCATGGCTGATCATCTAAAATCAGTACCCCGTTCCTGCTTTTACCCCCCCCCCGATCCATTGATTCCGTTAGCCCCAAAGCTAACTCTTGAAAACATCCAGTGAACTGACCTCCACTGCCTTCTGTGGCAGAGAATTCCACAGATTCACAACTCTCTGGGTGAAAAAGCTTTTCCTCATCTCAGTCCTAAATGGTGGGTTAGGGACCAACTTCGGGAGCTCCAAGCCGCGGGAGTTTCGACCGCCCCGACACGGGAGCTTCGATCGTCCCGACTGCAGATGGTTCGTCTGCCCCGACCGCGGGAGAATGAAGAGGGAAGAAGATTGGACTTTATTGCCTTCCATCCCAGTGAGAATTGTGGGGAATCCGCTGTGGTGGATGTTTATGTTAACTTTTATGTAGTTGTGTGTCTTGTTGTTTTTTCTAGGATGGCTATATGGTAAATCGAGTTTCACTGTACCTTAATTGGCACACGTGACAATAAAAGACCTTTGAAACCCCTTATTCTTGAACTGTGAGCCCTGGTTCTGGACTCCAACATCGGGAACATTGTTCCGGCATCTAGCCCTATCCAATCCTTTAAGTGTTTTATATGTTTCTGTGAGATCTCCTCTCATCCTTCTAAATGACAGGGAATACAAGCCCAGTCGACCCATTCTTTCATCATAGTATGTCAGTCCCACAATCCCGGGGATTAACCTGGTGAACCTTTGCTGCACTCTCTCAATAGCAATAATGTCCTTCCTCAAATTAGGAGACCAAGATTGCACAGAATACTCCAGCTGTGGTCTCACCTGGGTCCTGTACAACTCAGGAGTCAGCCAAAACGTCACCGGTTACCCGTTCCTTTTCTCCACAGATGCTGCCTGACCCGCTGAGTTGCTCCAGCACTTTGTGTCTATCTACCTCCTTTAAACTTTGTGCATCTGCAACTTTCATTTATGTAGCATTACTCAACCAGGGAATGGTAGTTCAGTGCGTTTCACTGACTGGAGGTGACTCAATAAGATACAGTTACACTTTTTTTAGTTTAGTTTAGTTTAGAGATACAGCGCGGGAACAGGCCCGTCGACAGACTGGAGGGGCTGAATGGCCTAATTCTGCTCTTGCAATATGAACATGAAAATTCAAAGTTGCACACACATTCGTTTCCTTCTGACAGCTACATCGTGGGAAGTGCAAGTCAAGTCAAGTCAAGTCAAGTTTTATTCGTCACTTGCACATATAAGTGCAGTGAAATGAATTTGCCAGCAGCGGTACAATAAAAAAACACACAATACACAATAAAAATGTAACACAAACATCCACCACAGCATTCATCACTGTGGTGGAAGCCACAAAATATGGCCAGTCCTCCTCCATTTCCCCCCGTGGTCGGGACCACAACCCTCCGCAGTCGCCGCTGCGGGCGTCCAGATGTTCAGACACGGTAAGTCCAGGTAAGTCCTGAATCGGTGTTTGGTTCAGTTTACAGATACAGCTCTGAAACAGGCCCTTCGGCCCACCTGGTCCGTACCGACCAGCGATCCCCGCACACTAACACCATCCTACACACACTTGGGACAATTTTTAAAATTTTTTTTTTTAAATTTAAATATTTTTATACAGTTGTATAAACCGCGGCATATGACAAAATACACTTATTGTACATCTTCCATTTTAATTTTGACAAAAATGAAATAGAAAAAGAGAGAAAGAGCGAGAGAGAGAGAGAGAAAGTGAAAGAGAGAGTGAATGTGTAAAAATAGAACCCCTAAACTACCAGAGTGTAGTCAGAAAGTGAGTAAGTAAAAGCTTAGAAAAATAAAAAGACAAAAACGAAAAATAATAATTTTTAAAAAGACCAAAAGTGTTGATATCCCTGCTTCATTTCTCACCACACCCATCACCCATCACCCTGTCCGTAAATCGGTTTGATTCCAGAGTTGCACCGTACTATCCTTGGAATGAATCAATGAAAGGAGGCCATATCTTTGAAAATTGCTCTGATTTTCCTGCTAAGACGAGTCTCATATCTTCGAGATGTAGCGTCTCAGACATGCTTACAAGATACAAGATACATGTATTTGTCACATGTGCCAGATGGCACAGTGAAATGTGATCGCCATACAGCCATACACTAAAATAAAGAACACAACACACGATAGATTTAAACATAAAACATCCCCACACAGCAGAATAAAAAGTTTCCCACTGTGAGGGAAGGCACCAAAGTCAGTCTCTTCTGACTTTGTGATCCACATTTTAAGAGTTGGGGTACATTTACCAAGCCAATTTACCCACATACCTGGATGTCTTTGGAGTGTGGGGGGGAAATCCAATATCTTGGAGAAAACCCACGCAGGTCACGGGGAGAATGTCCAAACTCCGTACAGACAGCGCCCGTGGTTGGGATCGAACCCCCGGTCGGGATTGAACTCTACCACTGCGCCACCCTGCCACACGTGAACTTGGGAAAGGAATAATGGCTTATTGTAAAGCTTTCCACAACAAAGGCTTTTCACTGTACCTCACAGTACACGTGACAATAAACTAAATCAAAGTCAGAGTGACACAGCTTGGAAACAGGCCCTTCGGCCCATACTGCCCATGCCGACCAACATGTCCCATCTACACTAGTCCCACCTGCCTGCGTTTGGTCCATATCCGTCCAAACCTGCCCTATCCATGCACCTGTCTAAATGTTTCTTAAACGTTGCGATAGTCCCTGCCTCAACTACCTCCTCCGGCAGCTCGTTCCAGACACCCGCCACCTTTTGTGTGAAAAGGTTGCCCCTCAGATTCCTATTAAATCTTTCCCCCCTCACCTTAGGAGCAGAATTAAGCCATCAAGTCTACTCCGCCATTCAATCATGACTGATCTATCTGTCCATCTCAACCCCATTCTCCCGCCTTCTCCCCATAACCCCCGACACCCGTACTAATCAAGAATTTATCTAAATCTGCCTTATAAATATCCATTGACTTGGCCTCCACAGCCGTCTGTGGCAATGAATTCCACAGATTCACCACCCTCTGACTAAAGAAATTCCTCCTTGTCTCCTTTCTAAAGGTACGTCCTTTAATCCTGAGGCTGTGGCCTCTGGTCTAAGACTCTCCCACGAGTGGAAACATCCTCACCACTCTATCCGGGCCTTTCACAGTTATCAGCCTGCCAGTGCCTTCTTGTGTTTTCTCAAGGATAACATGATATGCGTTCTGTTTCAGTTCCGTGGCTTCGTTCGGCATCTCAGAGGCCAGAACAAAAAACCTGAGGACTCTCCCAAACTGGTTAGACTTGAAATACTGCAATGCAACAAGTCAGGCTGAGACCAATATCGGGGCGATGACAGAAGCACGATGGAGGCACTGAGATTAGGTTGAATACATACGCACCGTTCAAGCTCGCAACCTATATGCTATCCTATAGCCTTCATATAATGGGGACACTTTTTTTTTTTTTTTCAAGTTGTGTACTTCTATTTATTTATTTATTTATTTATTTATTTTTAATATTTTTTTTATTAGAAGCAATTCTACAGAGATAAAACATTCGGCATCTAAAATTATACAATTATTGTACAGCTTCATTTTTAACCCTCTAACCTAAATTATGAAAATGAAAAAAGGAAAAGAAAGAGAAAGCAAGAAAGGAAGGAAGTAGAAAGTGAAAAAATAGGTTGAAGAAGAACAAGAGAAAGTCCTAAACTACCAAAGCAGGGTGGCAGAAAGATATCGGAATAAATTTTTTTTTAAAAGGGAAAAAAGAAAAAGAAGAGTGGAGAGAAATTGAACATGGAACAACGCAGGTAGACACAAAAAGCTGGAGTCACTCAGCGGGACAGGCAGCGTCTCTGGAGAGAAGGAATGGGTGACGTTTTGGGTTTCCCTCCCTTCTTCAGACTGGAACGTCACCCATTCCTTCTCTCCGGAGATGCTGCCTGTCCCGCTGAGTTACTCCAGCTTTTTGTGCCTATCTTGGGTTTAAACCAGCATCTGCAGTTCCTTCCTACGTAGAACAGCGCAGCACATGAACAGAGCACTTTGGCCGAAGGTGGCTGTGATGAACATGTTGCCAAAACCAACTCTTGTGTGCCTATATAATCCATAATGCCTCCATTCCCTGCATATCCATGAGCAGATCTTTGTGAGCTGATGAATTTGACAAGGAAGTTCCATACGTGTAGGAAGGAACTGCAGATGTTGGTCTGTACCGTAGATAGGCACAAAGTGTTCAGTTAGTTCAGTTTGGAGATACGGGACAGAAACAGGCCCTTCTGACCACCGAGTCCGCACCAACCAGCAATCCCCGCACTTTGACACTATTGTACACACATTAGGTACAATTTTCCATTTATATCAACCAATTCACCTACAAACCTAAACGTCTTTGGAACATGGGAGGAATCCGAAGATCTCGGAGAAAACCCACGCAGGTCACGGGCGGAAAGTACAAACTCTAGCGCCCGTAGTCAGGATCGTACTCGGGTCTCTGCCGCTGTCTGTACGGAGTTTGTACGTTCTCCCTGTGACCGCCGAGTTCTTTCCTCCGAGATCTTTGGTTTCCTCCCACACTCCAAAGACGTGCAGGTTTGTTAGGCTAAAATTGGCTTGGTAAAATTGCAAATTGTCATAGAAACATAGAGACAGGGAAAAATAGGTGCAGGAGTAGGCCACTTGGCCCTTCGAGCCAGCATTCGATATGATCATGGTTGATCATCTAAAATCAGTACCTGCTTTTTCCCCATATCCCTTAATTACATTAGTCCCAAGAGCTAAATGTAACTCTCTCTTGAAAATATCCAGTGAATTGACCTCCACTGCCTTCTGTGGCTGAGAATTCCACAGATTCACAACTCTCTGGGTGAAGGTTTTTCGTCATCTCAGTCATAAATGGCCTACCCCTTATTCTTAAACTGTGACCCCTGGATCTGGACTCCCTCAACATCGGGAACATTCTTTCCTGCATCTAGGCCTGTCCAATCCTTTAAGAATTTTATATGTTTCTATAAGATCCTCTCTCATCCAAAGTGGATAACTTCACATTTATCCATATTATACTGCATCAGCCATGCATCTGCCCACTCACCCAACCAATCCAAGTCACCCTGCAGCCTCATAGCATCCTCCTCGCAGCTCACACTGCCACCCAGCTTTGTGTCATCTGCAAACTTGGAGATGTCACATTTAATTTCCTCGTCTAAATCATTAATATATATTGTAAATAACTGGGGTCCCAGCACCGAGCCTTGCGGCACCCCACTAGTCACTGCCTGCCATTCTGAAAAGGACCCATTAATTCATACTCTTTGCTTCCTGTCAGCCAACCAGTTCTCTATCCATGTCACTACCCTGCCCCAATACCATGTGCTCTAATTTTGCACACTAATCTCTTGTGTGGGACCTTGTTGAAGGATATTTGAAAGTCCAGATACACCAAGTCCACTGGCTCGCCCTTATCCATTCTACTTGTTACATCTTCAACAAATTCCAAAAGATCAGTGAAGCATGATTTCCCCTTCATAAATCCATGCCGACTTTGACCGATCCTGTCACTGCTTTCCAAATGTGCTGCTATAACATCTTTAACAATCGACTCAAGCATCTTCCCCACTGCCGATCAAAGGCTAACTGGTCTTTAAATCCCAGTTTTCACTCTCCCTCCTTTCTTAAAAAGGGGTTACACTGGCCACCCTCCAGTCCACAGGAACTGATCCAGGGTCGAGAGCAGCAAAGAGTAGCCAGAAGCCAGAGGATTGGGAAACTTTCATAGGACAACAGAAGGAAACAAAATGGACAATATGGGCTGAAAAGATGAAGTACGAGGGGAAGCTGGCCAGGAATATAAAGAAGGACTGTAAAAGCTTCTTTAGATATGTTAAGGGAAAAAGAATAGCAAAGTCAAATGTGGGTCCCTTGAAGGCAGACACGGGTGAAATTATTATGGGGAACAAGGAAATGGCAGAAGAGTTGAATAGGTACTTCGGATCTGTCTTCACTAAGGAAGACACAAACAATCTCTCAGATGTACTGGAGGACAGAGGATCTAAGGGGGTAGAGGAACTGAAAGAAATTTTCATTAGGCGAGAAATAGTATTGGGTAGGCAAATGGGACTGAAGGATGATAAATCCCCTGGGCCGGATGGTCTGCATCCCAGGGTCCTCAGGGAGGTGGCTCTAGAAATAGTGGATGCATTGGTGATCATTTTCCAATGTTCAATAGATTCAGGATCAGTTCCTGTGGATTGGAGGATAGCTAATGTTATCCCACTTTTCAAGAAAGGAGCGAGAGAGAAAACGGGGAATTACAGACCAGTTAGCCTGACCGGTGATGGGAAAGATGCTGGAGTCAATTATTAAAGAGGTAATAATAGTAAGATTAAACGAGAACTTACCTAAGTTTGAAGTTTGATCTTTATTTTATGAGGAGTTGCGTAGGTGATTACGTGAAGAACCCCGCCAGTGCGCCTGCGCGTCAATCTTCAAAGCAGCGGTGTGAAATCACAAAAAACAACAACCAAAGTAATATAGTCTCATACTAAAACGAGTAAGACAAGAACTTCCATCTGACCTTTATGATAGAGGGTAGGGTCGTGGTGGGCACGTAATCACCTACGTAACTCCTCATAAAATAAAGATCAAACTTCAAACTTAGGTAAGTTCTCGTTTAATCTTACTATTTTACTTCGGAGTCACGTGAGTGACTACGTGAAGATTTTAAAGCTTTGTGATTTCATGCCGTGGATCAATCCCGGCTTCTCACTGCATAGATTGACTCGGAACGAGAATAATCAATCATGCATTCATAATAACATTTGTACCACAAATGCAGTAATTCATTTCAAGAATGAAATGAATCAGATCCCCTTTAAACCAGAGGAATTTACACAGAACTTAAAATAGTTTCTGCAAACAACCCCGCATTAACAATAGGCCGATGGTAAAAATGTTGAAACATCAACTCATTGGACCACCCGGCGGCTGCGAGGATATGGTCGACGGGGCCGTCTTTTGCCCTGGCCGCCGACATTTCTGCTGCCCTAGTCGAGTGAGACGTAAAAACATAAGTGTTAATACCAGCAGCTGTTAAGACTTCTTTTATCCATCTGGAAATAGTCTGTATTGAAACTCTCTTGTGTGGTTTCTTGTGTGTGATCAAAAACCCAGTTTCCGTATTCTCAAATTCTTTGTGACCTCAATGTATTGTAATAAATATGTCTTAATACAGAGACATGGATCATTTGGATATGCTGCCAGCATAATTTTAAATCCTGTCACACCTGGCCTAATTTGCTTTAGTAGGTCATAGATATAGAATGTAACCTTGTCTTCAGTTACTTCCATACTGTCTATTTGTAATTTTCCAAGTGTTTGCACTCGTTGTGCTGTCACTCATGCCATAAACATGAATACTTTCATACTGAGCTTGACCAAAGGTAAAGACACACTTGATGACCATCACGAAGTAGTTTCAGTACCACACTTACATCCCAGATTGTCACGTACCTAGGTTTCGGTGGTTTGGAATTAAAGATTCCTTTCATTAGTCTGGAAACAATTGGGTGTGACCCAATTGAGTTTCTTTCTGAATCCAGAACCAAATATGAGGACAATGCACTTCTGGCTGAATTAATTGCACTACAACTCAGACCTTCATCATAATAAAGTTTTGACAGAAATTCTAAACATTTGAAATATCTGCAGTACTTTATTGCACATTCTTTTGTACCCAGAACTCTTCCCATTTCTTAATATAAGAAAGGTACTGTTTTTGAGTGCTCTTCCTCCAGGCTGCCGTAAGCATGTCCACAGTATGCGCAGACAGTCCTCGTCCCAGAAAAGGCATTCTTAAAACCTGCAAATCAACAAATCCAAACGATCATATAATGGATGTTGTTCCCCTGTACAGGGTGCAGCAATAAATTACTCTTTTTTGGGACTTTCATCAACATTTGTGTTGTTAATTCTAATATCAACGGATACCATGGCTGTGTAGGCCAATCTGGTACTACCAATACCCTTGAAGCAGCATCTTGCCTGATTTTAAGCAAACATTGGCTTAATAGGCAGAAAGGTGGAAATATATATGAAAACATACCACCCCAATGTAGCGAGAAAGCATCAATCGCCACTGCTCCTGGATCTGGTTTCCATGAGACATATCTCGATAGCTGATGATTCAAGTCGATGTCGGTCATTCCAAATCTGATGACTATATCATTGAATACCTCTTGATTCAACATCCATTCTTTGTTATCATGGAACTTTTCGTGACCTGGTGTCTGCTATCGTTCATTCTACCTGGTAGATAGATAGCTGAAATCCAAATGTTCTTTTCAATACACCAAGCCCAAAGTTGATTAACCATTTTGTCACAAGACACCGACTTAATTCCATATCATTAATATAAACAACTACTGTTGTGTTATCAATTTGAACTTGAACATGCTTATTAGTTGTGTTAGAACAATAAGCTTGGAGCCCATAGAAACATCCTAGAAGCTCCAAATAGTTAATTCCCCATGTCTGCAGTAACAATGACTCTTCCTGATTCCATCTGCCTTCTCAGCTAGATGTTAAGTCAGTTGCACCCCATCCTGGTGCACTGGCATCAGTTTGTAATATCATGGAAGGTTGTTCAATCAGCACTTTGCTGGAACTGCTTGAGACATGTAGAATCCACCACTGCAGATCAGAAACAGCATTTGTTGTTAGTTGCATGGTTCTATCAAAATGACCAACATGCATTCTCGGTGCCTGTTCTTTAAGTCTCTGCAGCTGTTGATAATGTAATGGTCCGAATTGGACTGCTGGGAATGCTGCTACTAATTTTCCCAGTACACGAGCCACCTGTCTAATTGAAGGTTTTTGCTCGTTTAGGAGATTACTGCAATCTTTAATCAAATCCACCCTTTTCCCTGGGCAAAGTAATATTCATTTGGACTGAATCAATTGTGAACCCCAAATAATTAATAGAGGTACATGGTGTTAACCTAGATTTCTGTGGATGAATTAGAAACCCCAAACTTTCAAAAGTTGATTTCACAACTGCAACAGATACTTCTGTTGACTGTTTTGTCTTTCCTATAAACAAGACATCATCCAAATATGCCATTAGTACATGCCCCTGGCTACTCAGCAAGCCCAGAATTGGTTTTAACAATTTTGTGAATATTCTGGGTGCAGATATTAACCCATTAGGCAGAGCTTTGAACTGCCACAACTGGTTCATCCATTTAAATTTAAGATACTTCCTATCTTCTGAATGAACAGACACTGAATAATATGCATCTTTCAAGTCTATAGTTGCCATATAACATGCTTCTGAAATAAGCTGTTTGGCAGTCACAAATGTTTCCATTTTAAAATGTCTAAATTGCACAAAAGGATTCAGATTTATCAAATCTACAAGAATCCTACATCCTCCATCCTTTTTTGATCGAGGGAATATATTTGACACAAATTGGTGACTTTGGTAGACTGATTTTTCAATAACCCCTTTTTTATATAGGGTTTCAATTGCAACCTGAACCTCCATCACTTCTTTTTGTACAAAGTGCAGAGTTCGGCTAGGAACATGCTGAACAGGCAAATCATAATTTGGATTGAATTCAATTCGAAATCCTTGTATATTATTCAGGATTACCACATCTGAAGTAATTTTCTTCCAATTATTATAGAAGAAATGTAACCTGCCTCCAACTTTTGGACTTAATCCAGTTAGTATGTTCCCATGAGAACCAGGTCCACCTACCTCTTGAGTCATTTGAGTACCCTGAGATTCCTGGGTTCTCCCGGAAGCACGCCCACTGGTTCTTGCTCCCGCTGCAGGCCGCCAACTACGTCCCTGCGTTGATGAGCGACTTGGTCCAGGATCCGTATGACGTCTGAAAGGATACTTCCTCTTTACAGACTTCACAACCATTGATGTCTTCATCAATCCTGTTTTCGCTTCATCTTCCAACTCTTTAATACGTCTCCCGAGATCTCTCCAAAGAGTAAGTTGGGTAATTTGTATATTACTTGGTTTGCAGAGTGCTGCGAATTTCGGATTCATAGTAGACCGTATAGCACTTCTCGAAGTGGGTGCTGCATAGCAACCCCAGTGCTTGCTGATGCAACTTCGTCATCTTTTGGTTGTTACCTGCTATTCTGGTAAAAGCAGTTATTCCAGAACCCAGCAGCTTTAATATTCTCTGCAACTGATTCCAGATACTCTTGCAGTCTCATCCATTTCATGCTGTTCCAGCTAATGGTAAACCAAGTAATTTATTAAGGAGGCCAGTTCTTCCTAATGGCTCTCCTGACCCTGACGGGGCAGCGAATCCTACTACCAGAGGTGGAACATCTGGCAGCTGCCTTTCATCGCCTTGTACAGCCTCACCGTCAGAGTCGGGGTCTGAAATCTCATGACCCGTAGCACGCTCCTCATTCCTGAGGGTGCATTCCATCAGCCCTGAACCAGGTGCTGTTAAGCTGCTCCTGCAGCTTGGATTACAGTACACTCCTTCCTGAGTGAACTTTTGCTCCAACAACCTATGAAAAAGGCTTCTATTTGGGCAATACGCTCGAAAGCAGTATCTAGCCCTGTACCAGGAGCTGTTTGAGCTGTTTCCAGCAGCTTGGCTTTCAGAACACTCCTTCCTGAATGAACTTTGCTCCAACAGCCTGTGTAAAAGGCTTTCTATTTGGGCAATACGCTCTAAAGCAGTATCCAGCCCTGGAGCTTCTTCATTGCCTGGGACTCCCTCCGTTGGGATTTAAACTTTGTCTTTTGCCCGACAGGCGCTGACTGTGTTTTCACCAGCCCCAGGTCCACAGTCGCTATGCTCACCGCTGGCGACTGTACCGGGGTTTAGAGGCGGTTGGTCTCTAACCGCGGACTCCCGACTTTCCCGACTTCTGTCGGCTATGTCGCTCGCCTCTTCCCCCTGTCCGTTTTTTCCCATGGCGTCTGTGGAAAAAATCGCCATAGACCCACAGTAAACGGACCTGGAAAACCTGTAAAAAAGTTTTTACTTACCTTGTAGTTGAAAAACTACAAACCACTCGAGGAGCACTGCTCCTCACGTCCGTTTGCGTCAAGGCGTCTGACGTAATGACGCGCAGGCGCACTGGCGGGGTTCTTCACGTAGTCACTCACGTGACTCCGAAGTAAAATGGGACATTTGGATAGCAGTAAAATTATTAGTCCAAGTCAACATGGATTTATGAAAGGGAAATCATGCTTGACTAATCTTATGGAATTTTTTGAGGATGTGACAAGTAAAATAGATGAAGGGGATCCAGTGGATGTAGTGTATCTAGACTTTCAGAAAGCCTTTGATAAGGTCCCGCACGGGAGACTGGTGACTAAAAAAAAGAGCACATGGTAGTGGGGGTAGGGTGTTGACGTGGATAGAAAATTGGTTGACAGACAGGAAGCAAAGAGTAGGAGTGAACGGATCCATTTCAGAATGGCAGGCAGTGGCGAGTGGAGTGCCGCAAGGCTCGGTGTTGGGGCCGCAACTGTTTACCATATATATTAATGATTTGGAAGAGGGAATTAGGAGCAACACTAGCAAGTTTAAATTGAATTGAATTGAATTAGACTTTATTAATCCCCTTATTCAGGGGAAATTCAGATGTCCTTGCAGCTCACCAATAAAAATACAACATAGCATTCAAAAAGAAGTTCAACACCAAAACACAAAAACATCCCCCCACAGTGGTCCCCACTGTGGGGGAAGGCACAAAGACCAGTCCCCATCCTCTTGTCCACCCAGAGTCGGGCCCACTGAGGCCTCCACAGTCGCCGCCACGGCGCCCGATGTTCTCGCCGGGTGATGGTGCTCCGGCGTCGGGAGAACCCCCAGCGGCTTGGAGTGCCAGGAACGGCCGCATTCCCACCGGAGACCGCGGTTTCCAAGCCAACGGACGGAGCCCCACACATTGGCGATCTCAGCGAGAGATCCCAGGCTCCGGGATGTAACGTTCAGCGTCGCAGCTGGCCGCTCCACAGAACCGCGGCTCCACGATGTTCTCATCGGCGGTCCCAGCATACTGGAGTTCCAGCGCGGCGACCCAGGAAAGGCATCGCCCGCTCCACGACAGCGCTCCAGCGCTGCACCGCCGCCAAAGCCGATGTTTTGCGCCGCCGCCAAAGCCGATGTTCTGGCCAGGTCCCCTCAGGGAAACGTCGCTCCAGGACCCGCTGATAGGCCGCAAGGACAGGTCGAAGGCGCTGCTCGGAGGAAGGCAACCCCTCCGACCAGGTAGGGACTTGAAAAGCAGTTTCCCCCTTCCCCCCCACCACATAAAAAGATTAGTCCCCCTGACTGCACACTCAACGTACTAAAAATAATTAAAAAGAAGGGGAAAAAACGGACAGCTGCAGGACAGGCAGCCGTTCAGGACAGCGCCTCCTCCGGATGTTCCAGGATGTTTGCGGATGACACAAAGCTGGGTGGCAGTGTGAACTGTGAAGAGGATGTTAGGAGGTTGCAGGATGACCTGGACAGTTTGAGTGAGTGGGCAGATGCGTGGCAGATGCAATATAATATAGATAAATGTGAGGTTATCCACTTTGGTGGTAACAACAAGGGGGCAGATTATTCTCAATGGGGTTAGGTTAGGTAAGGGGGAGGTACAGCGAGACCTGGGTGTCCTTGTACACCGGTCACTGAAAGTTGGCGTGCAGGTACAGCAGGCAGTGAAGAAAGCTAATGGAATGTTGGCCTTCATAACAAGAGGATTTCAGTATAGGAGTAGAGAGGTTTTTCTGCAGTTGTATAGGGGTCTGGTAAGACCACATCTGGAGTATTGTGTACAGTTTTGGTCTCCTAATTTGAGGAAGGACATCCTTGTGATTGAGGCAGTGCAGCGTAGGTTCGCGAGATTGATCTCTGGGATGGCGGGACTGTAATATGAGGAAAGATTGAAAAGACTAGGCTTATATTCACTGGAGTTTAGAAGGATGAGGGGGAATCTTATAGAAACATATCAAATTATAAAAGGACTGGACAAGCTAGATGCAGGAAAAATGTTCCCAATGTTGGGCGAGTCCAGAACCAGGGGCCACAGTCTTAGAATAAAGGGGAGGCCATTTAAGACTGAGGTGAGAAAAAACCTTTTCACCCAGAGAGTTGTGAATTTATGGAATTCCCTGCCACAGAGGGCAGTGGAGGCCAAGTCACTGGATGGATATAAGGGAGAGTTAGATAGAGCTCTAGGGGCTAGTGGAGTCAAGGGATATGGGGAGAAGGCAGGCACGGGTTATTGATAGGGGACGATCAGCCATGATCACAATGAATGGCGGTGCTGGCTCGAAGGGCCGAATAGCCTCCTCCTGCACCTATTATCTGTTTCTATGTTTCTATGGCTGATCATCCACAATCAGTACCCCGTTCCTGACTTCTCCCCATATCCCTTGACTCCTCTTTCTTTAAGAGCTCTTAAATGTGCATTTACCGTATAAAGTGATTTTGTCCAAACTGGGGATAGACACAAAATGTTGGAGTCACTCAGCGGGTCAGGCAGCATCTCTGGAGAGAAGGTTCTGCAGATCAGGTGAGAAATGTGGAGAGAGGAGTGCGTTAATGTTTCAGGGAGGTGGCCTCGCGCCGAGAAAGCCAGTTCAGACATGTTGTGTAGGAAGGAACTCCGGATGCTGGTTTAAACCGAAGACAAACACAAAAAGCTGGAGTAACTCACCGGCTCAAACAGCATCTCTGGAGAGATGGAATGGGTGACGTTTTGGGTCGAGACCCTTCTTCATCCTCTGAAGAAGGGTCTCTGGCCGAAACGTCACCCATTCTTTTTAGTCAGGGGATATGGGGAGAAGGCAGGCACGGGTTATTGATTGGGGACGATCAGCCATGATCACAATGAATGACGGTGCTGGCTCAAAGGGCCGAATGGCCTCCTGCACCTATTTTCTATGATTCTATGAAAATAATCACCAATGCATCCATGATTTCTCGGGCCACCTCCTTGTGTACTCTGGGATGCAGACCTTCAGTTCCTCCCACTAGAGCAGGGGTGGGCAACCTTGTTCTGCATAGGGGCCGGGACGCATGTCTGTGAGCGGATGGCGGGGCCACATCTCTCACGTGTACACATGGATCCCGCCCCCATCCCGCCCTGGATGGCAGGCATCAAATCACGTGTTCACAGAAGGTGCGCGGCCTTGCCGGTGGCTTTACGCAGGATGCGGTACAGCCAGAGCTCGGCGCTCGGGCGGGCCGGATGATTATGGAAAAAATATCCGCCTGCGGGCCGGATGATTTCGGGTTACGGGCCGCATTAGGCCCAGGGGGAGATTGTTTGTCTTCCTTAGTGAAGACAGTACTCGTTTAACTGTTCTGCCATTTCTTTGTTTCCCACTATAAATTCACCTGTCTCTGATTGTAAAGGACCTACTGTACATTCGTCTTCACTAATCTTTCCTTTTACATAGAAGCTTTTTGAGTCCGTTTTTATATTCCCCGCAAGCTTTCTTTCATGCTCTATTTTCCCCCTCTTAATTAACCCCTTTGTCCTCCTCTGTTGAGTTCTACATTTCTCCCAGTCCTCTGGTTTGCTGCTTCCTCTGACCAATTTATATACCTCTTCCTTGGAGTTAACACCATCCTTGACTTCCCTCGTCAGCCACGGTTGAGCCGCCTTCCCCGTTTTATTTTTTCGCCAGACAGGGATGAACAATTTCTGGAGTTCATCCATGCGGTCTTTAAATCTTCGCCATTGCATCTCCACTGTCAACCCTTTAGGTATAATTTGCCCGTCTATCCGAGCCAATTCCCGTCTCATACCTTCAAGGTCCTTTTTTTCTTTCAGTTCAGGACTCGAGTCTCTGAATTAACCATGTCACTCTCCATCTTAATGCAGAATTACACCACATTACGGTCACTGTTGCCCAAGGGGCCTTGCACAACAAGATCGCTAACTAATCCTTACACAATACCCAGTCTAGGATGGCCTGCCCTCCAGTTGGTTCTTCTACATATTGGTTTAATAAAACATCCAGACATCCAGAAATCCTCCTCCTCAGCGCTGCTACCAATTTGGTTGGCACAATCTTTATGTAGATTAAAGTCACCCATAATAACTGCTGTACCTTTGCTACACACATCCCTAATTTCCTGCTTGATGCTATCCCCAACCTCCCCCCTGCTGTTTGGTGGTCTGTATATAACTCCAACAAGCGTTTTCTGCCAATAGACAATAGACAATAGGTGCAGGAGTAGGCCATTTGCCCCTTCGAGCCAGCACCGCCATTCAATGTGATCATGGCTGATCATCCCCAATCAGTACCCCGTTCCTGCCTTCTCCCCATATCCCCTGACTCCGCTATCTTTAAGAGCCCTATCTAGCTCTCTCTTGAAAGCATCCAGAGAACCGGCCTCCACTGCCCTCTGAGGCAGAGAATTCCACAGACTCACAACTCTCTGTGTGAAAAGGTTTTTCCTCATCTTCGTTCTGAATGACTTACCCTTATTCTTAAACTGTGACCAATGGTTCTGGGCTCCCCCAACATCGGGAACATAGGCCTGGGTTTTTTCACAGTTCTACCCATACTGATTCTACAGCATCCAAGCTAATGTCTCTCCTTGCTATTGCATTAATCTCCTCTTTAACGAGCAACGCCACCCCACCTCCTCTTCCTTTTTGTCTATCCTTCCTGAATATTGAATAGCCCTGCATGTTCAGCTCCCAGCCTTGTTCACCCTGGAGCCATGTCTCCGTAATTCCAACTATATCATATCCCTTAACTACTAACTGCGCATTCAATTCATCCACCTTATTACGAATGCTCCTCGCATTAAAGGCACAAAGCTTTCAGGTTAGTTTTACTTATCTCTCCTCTACCTTTTGCTTCTGTCCTCCTTTTATGGCCCTCTGTCTCCTTGCATTGGTTCCCATCCCCCCGCCCTGTTAGTTTAAACGTGACTTTTCCTGCACTCTCTTTCCTGTTAGCTGCACGGATACAAGGTCCACGTCATTGACTCCACCCCCCCCCCGCCCCCCCACTGTTTAATTTAAACCCACCCGTGTAGCACTAGCAAACCTGTTGGTCCCCCTCCAATTAAGGTGCAACCCGTCCCTTTTGTACATGTCACCCTGCCCCAGAAGAGATCCCAGCGATCTAGAAATCTAAATCCCTGCCCCCTCCACCAACTCCTCAGCCACACATTCAAATCTCCTATCTCCCTGTTCCTACCCTCACTAGCACGAGGTACTGGAAGCAACCCAGAGATAATTTTTTCTCACAGAGAGTGGTGAGTCTGTGGAATTCTCTGCCTCAGAGGGAGGTGGAGGCAGGTTCTCTGGATGCTTTCAAGAGAGAGCTAGATAGAACTCTTAAAAATAGCGGAGTCAATAGACAATAGACAATAGGTGCAGGAGTAGGCCATCGGCCCTTCAAGCCAGCACCGCCATTCAATGTGATCATGGCTGATCATCCACAATCAGTACCCCGTTCCTGCCTTCGCCCCATATCCCCTGACTCTGCTATTTTTAAGAGCCCTCTCTAGCTCTCTCTTGAAAGCATCCAGAGAACCGGCCTCCACCACCCTCTGAGGCAGAGAATTCCACAGACTCACCATTCTCTGTGAGAAAAATTGTTTCCTCGTCTCCGTTCTAAATGGCTTACTCCTTATTCTTAAACTGTGGCCCCTGGTTCTGGACTCCCCCAACATCGGGAACATGTTTCCTGCCTCTAGTGTGTCCAAGCCCTTAACAATCTTAGTCAGGGGATATGGCGAGAAGGCAGGAACGGGGTGCTGATTGGGGATGATCAGCCATGATCACGTTGAATGGCGATGCTGGCTCGAAGGGCCGAATGGCCTACTCCTGCACCTATTGTCTATTGTCTATTGTCTATAACCACCCTAGAAGTCCTGCTTTTCAGCCTCCAACCTAGTTCTCTATATTCACGTTGCAGAACCTCCTTCCTCTTCTTACACACGTCATTTGTGACCACATACACAACTACTTCCAGCTGTTCATCTTCCCTCTCGAGGATGTTCTTAAGTCGATCTGAGACATCTTGGACCCTGGCGCCAGGGAGGCAGCACACCATCCTCGAGTCTCGCCTGTCACCACAGAATCTCCTGTCCGCACCTCTGACAATGGAGTCACCCACCACTGTGGCTCTGCCCGACGTCAGTCTCGCCGCTCGTGTCCCAGCGGCAGGATTCGAGTCACAGACCTGTCCGCCTCTCGGACTGGAAGCGTCGTCCACCCCGACAGCTCCGAAGAGGGAGTATCTGTTCGCAAGAGGCTCTTCCACCGAGGTCTCCTGCGCTCGCTTCATCCCCTTCCTCTCAGTCTCTACCCGTCACCTCCTGCACTCTAGGAGTGACGAACTTGACTGTAGGTCCTGTCCAGGAAGCTTTCGTCGTCCCGGATGGACCGCAGGTCGTCCAGCTGCTGCTCCAGTTCCCTAACACGGTCCTTGTGGAGCTTCATCTGGACACAGTTCCCACAGGTGTAGTGGCCAGTGGCACCAGCCGTGACCCTGACTTCCCACATCCTGCAACAAACGCACTGCAATAACATTCCTGCCGTCACGTTAAGGGTGGTCACGGTGGCGCAGCGGTAGAGTTGCTGCCTTACAGCGAATGCAGCGCCGGAGATCCAGGTTCGATCCCGACTACGGGCGCTGTCTGTACGGAGTTTGTACGTTCTCCCCGTGACCTGCGTGGGTTTTCTCCGAGATCTTCCATTTCCTCCCACACTCCAAAGACGTACAGGTTGGTAGGTTAGTTGGCTTGGTAAATGTAAATATTGTCCCTAGTGGGTGTAGGATAGTGTTAATGTGCGGGGATCGCTGGTTGGCACGGACCCGCTGTATCTCTAAACCTAAAAAACTAAAACATCAATAAGTTTAAATATTTAAATTAAATGAAACACACAACCGAATAAATGTACTGTAGCCTCCTCGCCAAAGAATCTTGAGCCAAAGACTAATGGGCCTGTCCCACTTGGCGATATTTCGGGCGACTACAGGCGATTGCCACAAAATTTTCAACATGTTTAAAAATTTTCGGCAACAGTGGCGACAATTTTTGCCGTGGTAGGATGACGTAGGTGTTGGCGTAGGTTGTTGCCAGGTGTCGTAGATGAATTCCATTAAAACTAGACCCTGGCAGTCGCCTGAAGAGTCACCTAAGTGGGACAGGCACATTACACTTTAACTCTCCAAGGCCCTTCACCTCAACTAGGCTGCTCTGCTACACCTGGTTAATTTTGTCTAATCAAGACAACTATCCACTCAAATAATTAGGATGTCTCAGCCAATGCACTCACTCACTGATCTGGCTGCTGCTGCTGCTCGGCAACCTTCAAGGTAATTGCCCCGGGCTGTCTCTTGCCGCTCTTTTTAAAGCTCCTGAACTTTAAGGGCCTGTCCCACTTCGGTGTCATTCACACCTCACGTAGGTGGCGCGCGAAGATATTCTGCATCCCGGGGCGCCGCGCGCGACCGAGCGTCACTGCCTACGTCACCACGCACCATGCGCGCGTCGTGTGTCGTGACCCGTAAATGATGTCGCGTAAATGACGCGCAAATGATGCCCAAGTGGGGCAGGCCCTTTACTCACCTAGGAGAAAGCCTTCCTTCAGCCAATCCACTCCCTCGCTGGTTTGGCTGCTTCCTAGTGTGTGTAGGATAGTGTAAGTGTGCAAGGCGCCGAATGGCCTACTCCTGCACCTATTGTCTATTGTCTATTGAGAGTGGGATCATTTCATGTGTCCATCAGTGATAGGAGCAGAATTAGACCATTCGGCCCATCAAGTCTACTCCGCCATTCAACCATGACTGATCTATCTCTCCCTCCTAACCCCATTCTCCTGCCTTCTCCCCATAACCCTTGACACCCGTACTAATCTGCAATCTATTGAAAAGGATAGCAGAGAGCGAGTGTGAACAGGTATCTGATGAAGGGTCTTGACCCCAAACATCACCTCTTACTGTTGCTACCTTCACCCTTCCCTCTCCCCACCTGACTGTCCCCTCCCACTCTCCCCCTCCTCCCCTGTATCACAATGAATGAATGAATGAATCATGTCAATGGATCATTTTAAGGTATAGATAGATTTTTGATTAGTAAGGGTCAGGCAGGGGCGGAAAACCCGGGGGGGGGGGGGGGGGGAGGCAGAGGGGACACGTCCCCTCCATGTTTTTTGAGGTGTGGGACATTCCCCCCAAGTTTTTGTGATCCTGATTTTAAAATCTCCGCTTTCCGCGAGACAGTGGAGGTGGGACTGATGATCGAGGGCGCTGATTGGACGAGAGAGACGTCGGTCAGCAGGCAATGGTGGCGGGACATGATTCAGCGTGGTGATTGGAGGAGGGAGACGTGGCACAGACCTGCGCTTCATCCGCAGGCAGGATCCATCCCGGCCGGGTCTCCGGCGCTGTCCCGTCCCCACCCGAGTACCCCCCCCCTCCCCCCCCACGGGTGGCCAGAGGTCGGCAGCAAAGATCCTCCGCTATAGGATCTTTGGTCGGCAGTCAGACGGGTCAGCGAGGAGAAGCAGCGCTGGTATCCCGTCAGTCCAGGCAGGGCTGTAGTTAAAGCGCTGGATTGAGCCTCCGATGCCTCGCGCGCGCATGTGTATGTGAGTGTGCGCATGCGCGCGTGGCCGCCAAAAAATGGTGTCCCGTCCCCTCCATGTTTTGATAGCGAGATCCGCTCTTGGTGTCAGGAGTAATAGGGTGAAGGCAGGAGAATGGAGTTAGGAGGAAAAGGTAGATCAGCCATGATTGAACGGCGAAGTAGTCTTGAGGGGCTGAATGGCCTAATTCTGCCCTTATGACGAGAAAATGAAAATTCGAAGTTGCACACACATTTGCTTCCTTCTGACAGCTCCGTCGTGGGAAGTGCAAGTTTAGTTTAGTTTAGAGACCGCGCCGATCAGCGATCCCCGCACATTAACACTATCCCACACACACTAGGGACAATTTTTTTGGAACATTTACCAATCCAATTAACCTGCATGTCTTTTGAGTGTTGGAGCAAACCGAAGATCCCGGAGAAAACCCACACGGTCACGGGGAGAACGTACAAACTCTGTACAGGCAGTGCCCGTAGTCGGGATCGTACCCGGGTCTCCGGCGCTGTAATGGGCCTGTCCCACTCTGGCGATTTTTTGGGCGACTAGAGGCGACTGCCACAACATTCTCAACAGGCTGAAAATTTTTCGGCGACAATGGCAACAATTTTTGCCGTCGCAGGTTGTCGTAAGTTGACGTCAGTGTTGTCGTAGGTTGTCGTAGGTTAATTCCATTAATTCCAGTCGCCTAAAGAGTCGCCTAAGTGGGACAGGCCTTTAAGGCAGCAACTCTACCGCTACGCCGCCGTGCCACAAGGCTGCATGGCATTCACCAACACGTGTGCACAAAATCTATTCTCTCTGTGTCTCACATTTCCTTGCGTCACCTTAAACACACGTCACTGATTGTGAAATACCCCAATGTTATGAAAGGCGCTACATAATCAGACGTTCTTGTTGTGGATTGTTGATTGTTGTTTAAAAATTTGGATAAACCTCACAGCTAATAATTTAAGCACAAACTTTTCAGAAGACTAAGTAATGACTACAATTAAGTGACTGAGCCTTGTAATTAGTCGGATGTTTGCAATAATCAAACGGATTGAAATTTTCGGCGTCATAAACTACAATGTTTTGAATTAAATCCATTGTCACACCAAAACTTGCAATATGATCCACAAATGGAATATTGATTCTTGGCCACAATAAGCGGAGCTTAATTAAGGCTTTCGGGCGGCACGGTGGCGCAGCGGTAGAGTTGCTGCCTTACAGCGCCAGAGACCCGGGTTCGATCCTGACTACGGGTGCTGTCTGTACGGGGTTTGTATGTTCTCCCTGTGACCCGTGTGAGTTTTCTCCGAGATCTTCGGTTTCTGCCCACACAGCAAAGATTTACAGGTTTGTAGGTTAATTGCTTTGGTATTATTGCAAATTATCCCCAGTGTGTGTAGGATAGTGTTACTGTGCGTGGACTTTGGTGGGCCGAAGGGCCTGTTTCCGCGTGTATCTCTAAACTAAACAAAACTCCACTGGTCAATCAGCATCTGTGGAGAGGAATAGACAGGTGACGTTTCATAGAAACATAGAAAATAGGTGCAGGAGTAGGCCATTCAGCCCTCCGAGCCAGCACCATCACTCAAAATGATCACGGCTGATCATCCAAAATCAGTACCCCGTTCCTGCTTTCTCCCCATATCCCTTGATTTCATTAGCCCTAAGAGCTCTATCTAACTCTCTCTTGAAAACATCCAGTGAATTGGCCTCCACTGCCTTCTGTGGCAGAGAATTCCACAGATTCAAAAGTCTCTGGGTAGAACAGCTTTTCCTCATCTCAGTCCTAAATGGCCTACCCCTTATTCTTGACTCTTGGTTCTGGTCTCTCCCAACATGGGGAACATTTTTCCTACTGGCACCGGGGAGGAAGTAGACCCCATCTGAAGCCGTTCAGAGTGCTAAGTCCACTCTTCATTTCCGGGATGTGGTTGGCCAAGACCAACACGGGAGAGCTGGGCTCGGGCTCGTCCCAAAAGCTCCTCAATGGCACAAGGCAACATCAGTGCAGAAGAGACGGCTCGTGGTGGAGGAGGTGAGAAGATGGGAGGAGGCAGATCGACACGCCAAGGCCGTCTCAATGGCCAAGCAGTGCCAATGGACTAACTGGGAGAGCCTGGAAAAGAGGAAACTCAGCTACCGTGAAATCTGGCAAATGGAAGGATCTCGGCTAAGTTTTGTCATCAGAGCCACTTATGATGTTCTACCATCACCCCAGAACCTGAAGCAGTGGTTCGGAGATGACTCCGCTTGCTCCCTTTGCCAAGCACCTGCATCACTAAGGCACATTTTAACAGGATGCACTATGAGCCTCGGCCAAGGGCGTTACACTTGGCGGCATAACCAAGGTCTCAGACAGCTGGCATCAATCCTAGAACAGAGGAGAACAACCACAAATGCTTCCCCGCAAACATCGGCAGGAAATGTCCACTTCACAACATTTGTACCAGCAGGCCAACCTCCAGAGCACCAGATAACATCAAAGGATGCAAGCATTCTGCAGCCTGCTCAGGATTGGAAAATGGACGTGGACTTGGAAAAAAGGCTTGTGTTTCCCCCGACATCGTGGCTACAACACTCCGGCCAGACATGGTCCTGTGGTCCACAGCAGCCAAGTTGGTATACGTTGTGGAATTGACAGTTCCATGGGAAGATGGCGTTGAAGAAGTTTATGAGAGGAAAAAGACCAAGTACTCTGAACTGGCAACTGAAGATTCCCAGAATGGCTGGAAGACCAAGATTTTCCCTGTCGAAGTGGGATGCAGGGGATTTGTTGCCACATCTACGACCAGGCTATTAAAGAAAATTTGACAAGCAATCAAGTCATTGTCAAATTCTGCAGAAAAAAAGCAGCAATTGGCTTTGGATCAAAAGGGAAGACAACAATTGATGAAGACAGGAGGGTATGGAATTGAAGGGGGTGTAACTGGGACGCCAGGTATCACCGTTGAGCCCTCTGGAGACGTTGTGGGCTTATCAATGAAACGTCAAAGACGGAGGGCGCACACCTGATGACTCTGATGACGTACCTACCCGACCTTTCACCACTCTAATCCCACTGCCAATATCAAAAGAGCCGATTTACTACAGGGATTGAAACTACAAGTCCAATTAAGCTCTACTAAGAATTTTATATGTTTCCATAAGATCCCCTCTCATCCTGCGAATACAAGCCCAGTCGCCCCCATTCTTTCATCGTACGTCAGTCCCGCCACCCCGGGATGTTCACGTGTGTTCACGTTTGTTATGTAAATTAAATCTACATTTAAATTTGTTATGTCATTTAAATCTGCCCTCTCCCATCTGGCAAGAGGTACAGAGGTTTGAAAACGCACGCCTCCAGATTCAGGGACAGTTTCATCCCAGCCGTTATCAGGCAACTGAACCATCGTAACACAACCAGCGAGCAGCCCTGACCTACCATCTACCTCATTGGTGACCTTCGGACTATCTTTGATCGGACTTTACTCGACTTTATCTTGCACTAAACGTTATTGCCTTATCATATGTCTGTACACTGTAAAGGGCTCGATTGTAATAGACAATAGACAATAGACAATAGGTGCAGTAGGCCATTTGGCACTTCGTGCCAGCACCGCCATTCAATGTGATCATGGCTGATCATCCCCAATCAGTACCACGTTCCTGCCTTCTCCCCATATCCCCTGACTCCGCTATTTTTAAGAGCCCTATCCAGCTCTCTCTTGAAAGCATCCAGAGAACCGGCCTCCACCGCCCTCTGAGGCAGAGAATTCCACAGACTCACCACTCTCTATGAGAAAAAGTGTTTCCTTGTCTCCTTTCTAAATGGCTTACTCCTTATTCTTAAACTGTGGCCCCTGGTTCTGGACTCCCCCAACATCGGGAACATGTTTCCTGCCTCTAGCATGTCCAAACCCTTTCATGTACTGTCATGTATAATGTCATGTCAAATATAATCATGTACTCACCCTCTGCACCTCAGTACAGGAGCCCCTCAGGGCTGCGTCTTGTCACCCTGGTTATTCTCACTCTACACAAATCAACTCACATCCCAGTATAGTTCAGTCAAAATATATAAATACGCAGATGACACAACCATCGTAGGTCTCATCTCTAACAACAACGAAACAGAATACCGCACTCAAACAAACAAAGCAGTCACTTGGTGCACAGATAATAACCTCCTACTCAACACATCAAAAACACATGAACTTATCATTGATCTCAGACGTAAGGCACAACCCAAGACCCCCCTACTCATCTCTGGCGAACCCATATCCACCACTGACTCATTCAAATTTCTTGGCACTCACATAAGCAATAACCTCAAATGGAAAATCAATTCAGATCACATTTATAAAAAAGCCAACCAAAGACTTTTCTTTCTCCGTCAGCTCAAGAAGTTCAGAGTGAGGAAACATCTCCTAATCCGATTTTACACAGCCATCATCCAAGGCATGCTCACTTCATCAATAACAGTTTGGTACAGCAGTTTAGACACTCACTCCCGTAATAAACTACAGCGCATTGTCAACAAAGCATCCAAAATCATCAGCACTCCCCTCCCATCAATAGATTCACTCAATCTCAAACGGTCCGTGTCAAGGGTGAAGAAAATCATTTCTGATCCCTCCCACCCAGCTCACCACATCTTCCACCTGCTGCCGTCAGCTCGCTGCCCGCCAAAACATCACGATTTAAAAACAGTTTCTACCCATATGCAATTCGAACTCTGAACACTCTATGACAACATCACATAGCCACCTCGTGCATGTACTGTATACTGTATGTTGTTGTGTTTTATGTTATGTTTGACGGGAATCAGCCTATTGTGTAACATCCTGTACTGAACATGAATTCCACCAGCTTGACTGTGTGGTCATTAAATAATCTGAATTGAATTTGAATACTGTCCTCTCACCTACTAGGGAACAATCCTGACTACTGCGGGCTTTATCTTGCACTCAATGTTCTACCCTTTATCCTGTATCTGTGCACCGTGGGCAGCTTGATTGTGATCATGTGTAGTCTTTTCTTTGACAAGGTTGCATGCAAAAATGATCACCCAAGACTTGGCCTGCTGCAGTGACCGAAGGTTGGCCTCAGCTTCCACTGCAAGGGTGTTGAGCAACCAGCCGGTGACCCAAGATTGCAGCAGAAGCTCAGGCAGTTCTTGCGCAAGGCCATCGTGCTGCCGTGTAAGATGACACTGAATTCCTGTAACTCAGCTGTCGCAAGCAGGGGTGTGGACACCAGCATTCACAGAGGCTTGCCTGCATCCGCACAGGCGGGTGGGACTAGTGCAGATGGGACAGGTTGGCCGGTGTGTGGGCACGTTGGGCCGAAGGGCCTGTTTCCACGCTGTGAGACTCTATGATCTATCCAGCCATCGGCTTTTTGTATGTGTGTCGAAGGAAAGAACGGCAGATGCTGGTTAATACACAATACGGTGGCGCAGCTGTAGAGTTGCAGCCTTACAGCGGCATACATCATGACTACGAGTGCTGTCTGTATGGATTCAAGATTCAAGAGAGTTTATTGTCATGTGTCCCAGAGAGGACAATGAAATTCTTGCTTTGCTTCAGCACAACAGAATATAGTAGGCATAAATAAATACAGAACAGATCAGTGTGTCCATATACTATTGATTATATATATACACACATAAATAAACAGATAAAGTGCAATGGGCTATTAATGTTCAGAGTTTTGATTGAGTTGAGTTCAATAGACAATAGACAGTAGGTGCAGGAGCAGGCCATTTGGCCCTTTGAGCCAGCACCGCCATTCAATGTGATCATGGCTGATCATCCCCAATCAGTACCCCGTTCCTGCCTTCTCCCCATATCCCCTGACTCCGCTATTTTTAAGAGCCATATCTAGCTCTCTCTTGAAAGCATCCAGAGAACCTGCCTCCACCGCCCTCTGAGGCAGAGAATACCACAGACTCACAACTCTCTGTGTGAAAAAGTGTTTCCTTGTCTCCGTTCTAAATGGCTTACACCTTATTCTTAAATTGTGGCCCCTGGTTCTGGACTCCCCCAACATCGGGAACATGTTTCCTGCCGCTAGCGTGTCCAAACCCTTAACAATCTTACATGTTTCAATGAGATATCCTCTCATCCTTCTAAACTCCAGAGTGTACAAGCCCAGCCGCTCCATTCTCTCAGCATACGACAGTCCCGCCATCCCGGGAATTAACTTTGTAAACCTACGCAGCACTCCCTCAATAGCAAGAATGTCCTTCCTCAAATTAGGGGACCAAAACTGCACACAATACTCCAGGTGTGGTCTCACTAGGGCTCTGTACAACTGCAAAAGGACCTCTTTGCTCCTATATTCGATTCCTCTTGTGATAAAGGCCATCATGCCATTCGCTTTCTTCACTGCCTGCTGTACCTGCATGCTTACTTTCAGACTGATGTACAAGGACCCCCAGATCCCATTGTACTTCTCCTTTTCCCAACTTGACGCCATTTTGATAGTAATCTGCCTTTCTGTTTTTGCTACCAAAGTGGATAACCTCACATTTATCCGCATTAAACTTCATCTGCCATGCAGATAATGGCTGTGGGGAAGGAGCTATTTCTGAACCTGGATGTTGCAGATTTCAGGCTCCTGTACCTTCTACCTGAAGGCAGCGGGGAGATGAGTGAGTGGCCAGGATGATGTGGATCCTTGATGATGCAGGCAGCCTTTTTGAGGCAGCAAATGCGATAGGTCCCCTCGATGGTAGGGAGTTTGCACACTGGCCACGTGGGTTTTCTCCTGGTGTTCCTCCCACACTCCAAAGACGTGCAGATTTGTAGGTTAATTGGTTTCGGTAAGTTGTAAAATTGTCCCTGGTGCATAGGATAGTGCTAGTGTACGGGGTGATCGCCGGTCGGCGCTGTCTCGGTTTCCGCGCTGTATCTCTAAAGTCATGAAGGGACACAATGTGCTGGAGTAACTCAGCGGGTGAGGCAGTATCTCTGGAGAACATGGACAGCAGGGTCTCGACCCAAAACGTCAACTCTGCTGCCTTCCCCATCTCTGGGCAAAAGACGTTCACCCGACCTATTCCTTTCATGGCTTTGTACGCTTCTGTAAGATCATCCCTCATCCGCCCACACTCCAAGGAATAAAGCCCTGGCGTGCTAAACTTCCCCCTGTAGCTCAGGCCCTCTAGTCCTGGTAAATCTGCTCTGAACCCTTTCCAGCTTGACAACACCTTTCCTATAACACGGAGCCCAGAACTGAACTCAAGACTCGAAATGTGGCCTCACCAACATCTAATCCTCTCATGATTTTGTACACCCCCTCCCTGCTTCCTGGGCTCATCACCTCCCAACTGGTTCCATCTGCCCACAGAGTCTGAAGAAGGGTCTCGACCCGAAACGTTGCCTATTTCCTTCGCTCCATAGTTGCTGCCTCACCCGCTGAGTTTCTCCAGCATTTTTGTCCACCTTCGATTTTCCAGCACCTGCAGTTCCTTCTTAAACATATCTATCCACCGAGGTTTTTATCTTTCTTATCCCCTCCCCATTTGGATTTCTTTCTTATCAAGTTCCAGAGCCCAGCCTGTGAATGCGGAGCAGAACAACAGACAGCCAACCATGTCATCTCTGGGTGCCCGCTCTACCACCCACCAAATGGAGCTCAGGGCCAGGCAGACATTGACGAAGAGGCAACAACCTGGCTGCTCAACAACCGGCTTGAGATCTAACTAGTCCTTTGGTTTATCTTTCATTCGTGTGTGTGTGTGAATGTGTGAGTGTTTGTGTGAGTGCGTGCGTGAGTCTGTGTGTGAGTGAGTCTGTGTGTGAGAGAGTGTGTGTGTGTGTGTATGTGTGTGTGAAGGCCCAGAGCTACGGGAGAGTCAGGGCGGGTTGTTTCCGGGGCGGCACTTCTGTAAAAAATACATGATCACCGTCTTTTTCTTGACTTGCTTGATAATTATATTTCATGATAATTAGTGAGTGCAACCGTGCAATATTTTGTTATATTATTAAATTAAGTATTATATGTTTTATTGTACTAGTTATACACTGGGATGTAGTGATAGGCTATAATCTTGTTTGACCCTCTTGGGAGACAAGCTTGTCCCTTTACCCCCCCCCCCCTCAGCAAAACCTGAAATGACTCCCCTGTTTGAGAACAATTAGCACTGCAACACTGTTTAAAACACATACCTGCAGATTCAGGGACAGTTATCAGACAAATGAACCATCCTTCACCACTAGAGTGCGGTCCTGCCCTCTCATCAAACCCACTGGAAACCTTTGAACTACCTTTAGCCGGTCTTTATCAGACTTAATGTGATATCCTTTATCTGTACACTGTGTAGTCTTTTCGTTGACTGGATAGCTCATGACAAAAAGCTTTTCCGTGCAGGAGGCTGAGGGATGATCTTATAGAGGTGTATAAATTCATGAAGGGAATAGATAGGGTGAAGGCATAGTGTATTTCTTACCAGAGTAGGGCAATCAAGAATTAGAGGGCATTAGTTTGAGGAGTCATAGAGTGATAGTGTGGAAACGGGCCCTTCAGCCCAACTTGCCCACGCCAACCAACATGTCCCAGCTACACTCGTCGCACCTGCCTGCGTTTGGCCAATATTCCTCTAAACCTGTCCTATCCATGAGCTTGTCTAAATGGTTCTTAAATGTTGCGATAGTCCCAGCCTCAACTACCTCCTCTGGCAGCTGTTCCATACACCCACCACCCTTTGTGTAAAACAGTTACCCCTCAGCTTCCTATGAAATCTTTCCCCCCTCACCTTAAACCTACGAGCTCAGGTCCTCGATTCCCCTACTCTGGGTAAAAGACTCTGTGTGTCTACCCGATCTATTCGGGTAAGGGGAAAGATTTAATTTGAGAGAAGGGAAACTGAGGGATGTGACGGGCCGAGCCACTTTGGTCTCGAATCATCGATCGTCGAGCTCGAGCACTCGCGTGGACCTGCGTGATCTGGGCCGACCAATCAATGGGTGAACAGCTGGAGGGGTGCAGCGGACAACGGGGATAGTCTTCACTTCACAGTCAACACGTTGACACACACCTTGCTCTTTTGGACTAATTGTTGAGTTGTATCGTTTAAATATTAAACCTGGCGTTTGTACAACACGTCAACCTCTTCAGGGGCAATTTTTTTCACACAGAGGATGGCGGGTAGATGGAATGAGATGCCAGAGGAAGTGGTTAAAGCAGCAACAATAACAATATTTAACAAACATTTGAACAAGTTTGCAGATAGGAAAGGTTTAGGGAGGAGGCAGGAGAATGGGGTTAGGAGAGAGAGATGTGTCAGCCATGATTGAATGGCGGAGTAGACTTGATGGGCCGAATGGCCTAATTCTACTCCTATCCCTTATGACCTTTAGCGGGACATGGATCACACGCAGGCAAATGGGACGAACTTAGATGGCGGCACAGTGGCACAACGGTAGAATTGCTGCCCTACAGCGCCAGAGACCTAGGTTTGATCCTGACCAAGGGTGCTGTCTGTACGGAGTTTGTACGTTCTACCTGTGAAAGCATGGGTTTTCTCCGGGTGCTCCGGTTTCCTACAGATTTGCAGGTTAACTGGCCTCTGTAAAATTGCAAATTGTCCTTAGTGTGTGTCGTGTAGAAGGTGATCGCTGGTTGGCGTGAACTCGCTGGGCCGAAGGGTTTAGAGATACAGCACGGAAACAGGCCCTTCGGCCCACCGGGTCCGCGCCGACCATCGATCCCCGCATATTAACACTATCCTACACCCACTAGGGACAATTGTTTATTTTACATTTATACCAAGCCAATTAACCTACAAACCTGTACGTTTTTGGAGTGTGGGAGGAAACCGAACATCTCGGAGAAAACCCACGCAGGTCACGGGGAGAACGTACAAACTCCGTACAGACAGCACCCGTAGTCGGGATGGAACCCGGGTCACCGGCGCTGCATTCGCTGTAAGGCAGCAACTCTACCGCTGCGCCACTGTGACCGCCCACAGCGTGACCCCCCGGGTCTGTTTCCCTGCTGTATCACTAAAATATCACAATAAACACAAATTCAAAATGTACTTTATTGTGTAACATAAATGACAAATCTTTGTTCCGCGAATTTAAATGTTGACATGAGCTAGTATTTCCTAATTGCATCAGTGTCAAAAAAAAAAATTGGGCTCAATTTTCCAGATGGGGAGAGGAAGTTTTACAACTCAGGAAGTTGAGAGGGAAAGATAGATCAGCCATGGTTGAATGGCAGAGTAGACTCAATGGGCCGAATGGCCTATATCTGCTATCACTTATGAACATGAACTTATGAGAAACTCAGAGGGTCAGGCGGCTGACCCTCTGAGTTTCGATCCTGACTACAGGCGCTGATTGTACGGAGTTTGTACGTTCTCCCCGTGACCTGCGTGGGTTTTCTCCGGGAGCTCCGGTTTCCTCCCACACTACAAAAACGTACAGGTTTGTAGGTTAATTGCTTGGTAAAATGTAAAATTGTCCGCAGGCGTGTAGGGTAGTGTTAGTGTGCGGGGATCGCTGTTCGGCGCGGACTCGGTGGGATGAAGGGCCTTTTCTCCAAAGTAACTGAACTGAAAACTGAAACTAGAT
>JAXLNO010005737.1:0-28239 GCA_038087875.1 Malacoraja senta | reverse complement strand
AGAGGCGACCTTTTCCCTATCGCCTCCCTCGCGGCCTAATGCCAAGGATCGGTGCGTCCTTTCCCGTAGTCGGGCCGGAGCTTCAGCAGCGGGTGCAGCATGGACTTTTGCCGATCGCTGGCCCGCGGTTCAGCCTGAAGCCGCGGACTGTGGAGCTTCTAGCCTCGGGCGAGCCGTCCGGAGCCTCGTTGGGGATCCTCGGAGGAGAAGAGCTCCGACCGCCAGCCTGCGGCCTGCAACATCCTGAAGCCGCGGTCTCCGGTAGGGAAGCGCCGATTCGGGATTTACCTTCCAGAAGGGAGGGCCTGTACATCTGGCCGCTTCCAGCGGCGACTGCGGAGGTTTATGGCCCCGACCACGGGGGAACAATGGAGGAGGACTGACTGTACTTTGTTCCTTCCACCACAGTGAAGAATGCTGTGGTGGATGTTTGTGTTATGTTTTATTGTGTATTGTGTGGGGGTTTTTTATTACACCGCTGCTGGCAATTTCATTTCACTGCACTTTATTGTGTAGGTGATGAATAAATCTGATTGATTGGTTGGTTGTATGATTGATTGATTGAGATAAGGGGAGGGGGGAGAAATGTGGAGAAAGAGGAGGGAGAGAGTGGAAGAGAAGGGGAGAAGGGGGATAGAGTGGGGGGTAGAGATGGGGGAGGGGGAAGAGTGAAGGGGAGAGAGAGGAGGGGTGTAGAGGAAAGTTGTGTAGGAAGTTGGGGGGTCCCTACCCTATCAAACAATGAAAAGGTGCAATGAATGATGTCCTCACTCTCTCTCTCTCCAACCCTCTTCCCACCCGCCTGCTCACCACTGACACGCGTCTCTCTCTCTCTCTCCCTCCACCTCTCCCTCTTTTAAATTTCTCACATTCTCTCCTTCTCTCTCTGTATCTTTTGCTCTCCCTCCTCCTCCCTCACCTCCCCCGTCTCCCTTCCCCCCTCCAACACTTCCACTTGGGCTGCTGGAATCTTGAACAAAAACAGTGTCGGTGGAACCTGGTGGGCAGGGCCGGATTTAGATGAAGAGAGGCCCTAGGCTCTTCCACTTGTGAGGCCCCTCCCAATCCCCCACCCCCATGACGAGAGGAAGATGGAAGAGTCCGCCAGATTGACACCGATTTGCAGTCAAGCATGGCCAATGAGATAAGGGCTGGATAGCCGCGCTTTTTATTTATTGCCAGTGCTAGTGTCGAGTTATCAGCTGAAAACACTATTATTTTGAAATGGAGGGCAAGGAAAATTACTGAAGTGTTGTTCAGCCTATGAAGCCTCGAGGTACATCCAGCCCTGCCGAGGCCCCCCTAGATCTCGAGGCCCTAAGTTAAGCTTGTGAAGCTTATACGTAAATCCGGCCCTGCTGGTGGGTCAGGCAGCATCTGGGGAGCAAATGAATAGATGCATCGGGTTGGAATGCTTCGGACTGGAGTGGGGGTGAGTGAGGCGGGGTGAGGCAAAGCCGAGCAAGTGATGGGTGGATAAAGTGAGGGGGTGATTGTGGAGTAAGTGACAAAGGCTGGAGATGAAAAGGTGAGAATGTGTCAGAAGGAGACGAGGTGAAATTTAAAGCTTGATGGAGGTATACGGACGGGTGTGATGGGACAGGGTGGGGGTGATGGGGGTAAAAGGGAAATATTGGAGTCGGAGAGGGAGATGGGCACACTGATGGAAACTCCCCTCTCACCCTGCACCCCCACCCTGGTGCACACACTTCCCTCAACACCTCGGTCACTGCTCCTATCCCTCTCTATGCTCGTCTCGCACTGCCAAGTCCCACAAAGAGTAGGGATTAACGGGTCCCTTTCAGAATGGCAGGCAGTGACCAGTGGGGTACCGCAAGGCTCAGTGCTGGGACCGCAGCTATTTACAATATACATCAATGTTTTAGATGAAGGGATTCAAAGTAACATTAGCAAATTTGCAGATGACACAAAGCTGGGTGGCAGTGAACTGTGAGGAGGATGCTATGAGAATGCAGGGTGACATGGACAGGTTGGGGGAGTGGGCAAATGCATGGCAGATGAAGTTCAATGCAGATATATGTGAGGTTATCCACTTTGGTAGAAAAAACAGGAAGGCAGATTACTATCTAAATGGCGTCAAGTGGGGAAAAGGTGAACGGGATCTGGGGGTCCTTGTGCATCAGTCTATGAAAATAAGCATGCACGTACAGCAGGCAGTGAAGAAAACGAATGGCATGTTGGCCTTTATAACAAGAGGAATCGAATATAGGAGTAAAGAGGTCCTTCTGCAGTTGTACAGGGCCCTGGTGAGACCACACCTGGAGTATTGTGTGCAGATTTGGTCCCCTAATTTGAGGAAAGACATTCTTGCTATTGAGGGAGCCCAGCGTACATTTACAAGGTTAATTCGTGGGGCTGTCATATGCTGAGAGAATGGAGCGGCTGGGCTTGTACACTCTGGAGTTTAAAAGGATGAGAAGGTATCTCATTGAAACATATAAGATTGTTAAGGGTTTGGACACGATAGAGGCAAGAAACATGTTCCCGATGTTGGGGGAGTCCAGAACCAGGGGCCACACACACACAGTTTAAGAATAAGGGGTAAGCCATTTAGAACGGAGAAAAGGAAACACTTTTTCTCACTGAGAATTGTGAGTCTGTGGAATTCTCTGCCTCAGAGGGCGGTGGAAGCAGGTTCTCTGGATGCTTTCACGAGAGAGCTAGATAGGGCTCTTAAAGATAGCGGAGTCAGGGGATATGGGGAGAAGGCAGGAACGGGGTACTGATTGGGCATGATCAGCCATGATCACAGTGAATGGCGATGCTGGCTCGAAGGGCCGAATGGCGGTGCTGACTCCCCCAACATCGGGAACATGTTTCCTGCCTCTAGCGTGTCCAAACCCTTAACTATCTTAGATGTTTCAATAAGATATCCTCTCATCCTTCTAAATTACAGAGTGTACAAGCCCAGCCGCTCCATTCTCTCAGCAAATGACAGTCCCGCCATCCCGGGAATTAACCTTGTAAACCTACGCTGCACTCCCTCAATAGCAAGAATGTCCTTCCTCAAATTAAGGGACCAAAACTGCACACAATACACCAGGTTTGGTCTCACCAGGGCCCTGTACAACTGCAGAAGGACCTCTTTGCTCCTGTACTCAACTCCTCTCATTATGAAGGCCAACAGGCCATTCAATTTCTTCACTGCCTGCTGTACCTGCATGCTTACTTTCATAGACTGAAGAACAAGGACCCCCAGATCCCATTGTACTTCCCTTTTCCCAACTTGACGCCATTTACATAGTAATCTACCTTCCTATTTTTGATACCAAAGTGGATAACCTCACATTTATCCATATTAAACTTAATCTGCCATGCACCTGCCCACTCCCCCAACCTGTCCAAGTCACCCTGCATTCTCATGGCACGTTGGCCTTCATAACTAGAGGATGGGTGGCAGTGTGAACTGCGAAGAGGATGCTAGGAGGTTGAGTGAGTGGGCAGATGCATGGCAAATGCACTATCATGTAGATAAATGTGAGGTTATCCACTTTGGTGGCAAGAACAAGGAGGCAGATTATTATCTCAATGGTGTCAGATTAGGAAGATCCTCTTGCAATGAAGGCCAACATGCCATTAGCTTTCTTCACTGCCGGCTGTACCTGCATGTTTACTTTCAGTGACTGGTGAACAAGGACACCCAGGTCTCGTTGCACTTCCCTTTTTCCTAAACCAAATGCGCCATTACTCTTCTTTAATAATTGACTCCAGCATCTTCCCCACCACCGAAGTCAGGCTAACTGGTCTATAATTCCCCGTTTTCTCTCTCGCTCCTTTCTTGAAAAGTGGGATAACATTAGCTACCCTCCAATCCACAGGAACTGATCCTGAATCTATAGAACATTGGGAAAATTATCACCATTGCGTTCACAATTTCTCGAGCCACCTCCTTGAGTACCCAGGGATGCAGACCATCAGGCCCTGAGGATTTATCAGCCTTCAGTGCCATCAGTCTACCCAATAATATTTCTTGCCTAATACAAATAAGTCCTGCTATTTTATTGTCACTTTGACATTCGTTCTACATCTGTATTTACAGACATCAGGGTCTGAAATAGGGTTTCGACCCGAAACGCCATCCATTCCTTCTCTCCAGAGATGTTTGCCTGTCCCGCTGAGTTACTCCAGCTTTTTGTGTCTATCTTCAGGATATGCGCAGGCGGTGGTTAGCTGTGCTGACAAACCTTCATGAATTGTGGTCACACAGACACACAGAGTTTAGCTTCCTCTGTCCCATCTCATCACACACTTCCCCTGGGGATCAGACACACACACACACACACACACACACACACACACACACACACACACACACACACACACACACACACACACACACACACACACACACACACACACACACCCCACACACACACACACACACACACACACACACACACCATGAAGCTTCCTGCGCATGACCCTGTCTGTCTCTCACCCTTCTCTCACTACCCCCTCTCTCTCCCCCTCTCTCTTCCCCCTTCTCCCTCCCTTCCTCTCTCCCTATCCCACACTCCCTCTCTTCCCCTATCTCCCTCTCTTCCTCACCCGCTCCCCCTCCCTCCCTCATACACACACACACACACACACAAGCTCCCTCCGCACTGCCTCATCTCTCACACTCTCCCTCTGCCTGTCTCTCTCTGTCTCTCCGTCCGTCTATCTCTGTCTCATAAATCTTCTCTGCACCTTTTCCAACTTGACAACATATTCATTCAAACACGGTGCCCAGAACTGAACAAATACTCTAAATGCGGCCTCACTAATGTCTTATCCAACTGCCACATGATCTCCCAACTTCCATACTCAATACCCTGACTAATGAAGGCCAATGAGGCAAAAACCTTTTTGCCCAACATGTCCACCTGATGCCTCTTTCAGGGAACTGTGTACCTGCGCTCCCAGATCCCTCTGCTCCACAACACTCCCTGCCTACCTGTGTGAACACGAGGAAAGCTGTAGGCACAGATGGTATATCTGGGCGTGTACTAACATCTTGTGCTACTCAGCTTGCTCCAGTGCTCAACACAATATTCAAACTCTTCCTGGCCAAGTCCGTGGTCCCCGCCTGCTTCAAAAGATGCACCATTGCACCAGTGCCTAAGAGTGCCTCTCCTGCCAGCTTGAAAGGATACCGACCGGTGGCCCTCACCTCGGTAGTCATGAAATGCTTCGAGAGGCTGATCAAAAACGAAATCTGCGCCTCCCTCCCTCACACCATGGACCCACTGCAGTTTGCATATCGTCCGAATAGATCCACGGATGATGCGGTCTCCCAGGTTGTGCACGCCACTCTCTCTCTCACCTTGACAGCCAGAAGGGGGGCTATGTGATGAAGTTGTTCATTGATTTCAGTTTAGCTTTCAACACCATAGTCCCCACTAGACTTGCTGAGATGCTGCTGGAATTCGACTGAACACTCCCCTGTGTGCCTGGGTCCTGGATTTTCTCACCCCCAGGCCCCAGGTGGTGATGATGGGGAGACATGCCTCCAACCCCCTCACCCTGAACACAGGATCCCCCCCAGGGTTGCGTCCTCAGCCCCCTAATGTACTCCAGGTTCAGCTCCAACTCCATCATCTAGTTTGCTGATGACACACACGGTGGTGGTGGGCCTGATCTCCGATAACGATGAGAAGGCCTACCTGGAGGAGGTGGCTGATCTGGCTCTCTGGTGTCAGGACAACAGCCTCCTCTTGAATGTCACTGAAACTAAGGAGCTGATTGAGGACTTTAGAAAGGCACAACAACTGAGGACGTACACGCCACTGGGGATAAATGGGACTACTGTGGATAGGGTGAGCAGCTTCAAATACCTGGCGGGTCCATAACACAGAGGATCTGACGTGGACACACTGGTGAGTAAGGCAAGGCATCGCCTTTACCACCTCAGGCAGCTGAGGAAATTCAGAGTCTCTCTGAGGAACCTTCAGTGCTTCTACTCAGGGGCTGTAGAAAGCATCTTGTCCGGCACCATCTCAATCTGGTTTGGTAATTGATTGATTGATTGATTGATTATACCTTTAATAATCCTTTGCAGGAAATTACAGTGCCACGACAGCTTCAAGACAGACATAACACCACACATTTCCTCAAATAGCTTCCATACTTAACAAGTTAAAATACAAGTTAAAATACAAGTTAAAATACAATGAATGAAAAAAAAAAAGTGCAGTTATTTATGCGCATTATATAACCTTATGGCAGCTGGTAAACAGGACTTCCTATGTCTCTCAGTTTTGCACATTGGTGCAATCAGTCTCTGACTGAAGATGCTGCTCTTGATCACCTTCAGGGCATGGAGTGGGTGAGTGGGGTTGGTCATTATAGAACCCAGTTTGTTCAGAGTTCTGGCCTCTGCCACCTGCTGGACCGTTAGTTGCTCAGCCTCGACCACTGAGCCGTCCTTCCTGATCAGCTTGTCCAACCTGTTTTTGTCCGCTATGCGAGCGCCATCTCCCCAACAGGCCACCGCAAAAAACAGAGCACTGGCCACCACTGAATGGTAGACACTGCACAGTAGGGGTTGGCAGATGTTAAATGCCCTCAGCCTCCTTAAAAAATACAGTCGGCTTTGTCCCTTCCTGTACACCGCCTCCATATGACACTTCCAGTCCAGCTCACTGTCAAGCTGCACAACAGCTCTGCCTTGGACAGGAAGGCTCTGCAGAGAGTGGTGCATTCGGCCGAACGCACCATGGGAACTACACTCCCCCCCCCCCCCCCCCTGCAGGACCTATACACCAGGAGATTCAGATCCAGAGCCAACAAGATCATGAAGGACCCCTACCACCCCAGCAACAGACTGTTCCAGCTGCAACAGTCAGGCAAACGCCTCCGCTGTCACGCTGTGAAAACAGAGGATGAGACGGAATTTCTTCCCACAGGCCATCAGGACTGTAAACTCTTATCTCTGTTGTGTTGTGTCTTTTTATTTTTCTAAAACGTAAATACTGTTGTTCTGTTGTTTTTGCACAATCCGCAGGCGTTGCCACTTTCATCTCACTGCACATCTTGTATGTGTACGCGAGAAATAAAGTTGACTTGACTTGACTTGTGACGCCACTTTCAGGGGACTGTGTACATAGAAACATAGAAAATAGGTGTAGGAGGAGGCCATTCGGCCCTTCGAGCCATTCATTGTGATCATGGCTGATTGTCCCCAATCAATAACCCGTGCCTGCCTTCTCCCCATATCCCTTGACTCCACTAGCCCCGAGAGCTCTATCTAACTCTTTCTTAAATCCATCCAGTCATTTGGCCTCCACTGCCCTCTATGGCAAAGAATTCCACAAATTCACAACTCTCTGGGTGAAAAAGTTTTTTCTCACCTCAGTTCAATGGCTTTTCTCACCCACCAATGGCTTCCCCTTTATTCTAAGACTGTGCCCCCTGGTTCTGGACTTGCCCAACATTGGGAAAAAATTTCCTGCATCTAGCTTGTCCAGTCCTTTTATAATTTATATGTTCTATAAGATCCTTCTAAACTCCAGTGAATACAAGCCTAGTCTTTTCAATCAAGTTCGTTCAAGTGAGTTTATTGTCATGTGTCCCTGATAGGACAATGAAATTCTTGCTTTGCTTCAGCACAACAGAATATAGACGGCATTGACTACAAAACAGATCAGTGTGTCCATATACCATTCTATAAATATATACACACATGAATCAATATACTGATAAAGTGCAAATAACAGTTAATGGGCTATTACAGTTCAGAGTTTTGTCCGAGCCAGGTTTAATAGTCTGATGGCTGTGGGGAAGTAGCTATTCCTGAACCTGGACGTTGCAGTCTTCAGGCTCCTGTACCTTCTACCTGAAGGTAGTAGGGAGATGAGTGTGTGGCCAGGATGGTGTGTGGGTCCTTGATGATACTGCCAGCCTTTTTGAGGCAGCGACTGCGATAGATCCCCTCGATGGAAGGGAGGTCAGAGCCGATGATGGACTGGGCAGTTTACTACTTTTTGTAGTCTTTTCCTCTCCAGGGCGCTCAAGTTGCCGAACCAAGCCACGATGCAACCGGTCAGCATGCTCTCTACTGTGGACCTGTAGAAGTTAGAGAGAGTCCTCCTTGACAAACCGACTCTCCATAATCTTCTCAGGAAGTAGAGGGCTGATGTGCTTTGTTAATAATGGCATCAGTGTTCTCGGACCAGGAAAGATCTTCAAAGATGTGCACGCCCAGGAATTTGAAGCTCTTGACCCTTTCAACCATCGACCCGTTGATATAAACGGGACTGTGGGTCCCCATCCTACTCCTTCCAAAGTCCACAATCAGTTCCTTGGTTTTGCTGGTGTTGAGGGCCAGGTTATTGTGCTGGACAGTTGCTTGATCTCTCTTCTATACTCTGACTCATCCCTATCAGTGATACATCCCACAACAGTGGTGTCGTCAGCGAACTTGATGATGGAGTTCGCACTATGCCTGGCTACGCAGCCTTGAGGTGCTCCCGTGCTGATTGTTATCGAGTCTGACACATTTCCACCAATACGAACAGACTGTGGTCCAAGAGTGAGGAAGTCGAGGATCCAATTGCAGAGTGATGTGCAGAGACCCAGTTCTGCAAGTTTGGTAACCAGCTTGGAGGGGATGATTGTATTAAATGCCGAGCTGTAATCGATGAATAACAGCCTGACATATGAGTTTTTGTTGTCCAAGTGGTCCAGAGCGGAGTGGAGGGCCAGCGAGATTGCATCCACCATTGATCTGTTGTGGCGGTAAGCGAACTGCAGTGGGTCCAGGTTTTTGTCGAGGTAGGAGTTGATCTGCGCCATGATCAACCTCTCAAAGCACTTCATCACCACAGGCGTTAATCTTTCCTCATATGACAGTCCCGCCATCCCAGGGATCAGTCTCGTGAACCTACGCTGCACTGCCTCAATCACAAGGATGTCCTTCCTCAAATTAGGGGACCAAAACTGTACACAATACTCCAGATGTGGTCTTACCAGAGCCCTATACAACTGCACTCCTAGAGACCTCTGCTCTACAACACTCCCTTTCCACCTGTAATGTTACTTTTCCTAGATCCCTCTGCTCAACCCCACTGCACGCCCACCTATGACGCCATTATCGGGGACCTATGTACCTGCACTCCCGGATCCCTCTGCTCCACAACACTCCCTGCCTACCCGTGACTCCACTTTCAGGGGACAATGTACCTGCGCTCCTAAATCTCAAGGGGAGAGAAGATGGGGAGCGAGAGGAGAGAGTGAACAAACAGCAATGGTGAAAACCCCTTACCCTCAACCACTCCTCTCCCTCTCTCTTTTACCATTCTTTTACACTTCTTCCCCATTTCTCTCGCCCCTTTCTCTCCCTCTCTATTTCTCTCTCACCCCTCCTCTCCTCCCCCTTTTACTCTCCCTCCTCCGCTCTCTACATCCTATACATCTTTGGAAGGAGTAGGATGGGGACCCACAGTCCCGTTTACATCAATGGGTCCATGGTTGAAAGGGTCAAGATCTTTAAATTCCTGGGCATGCACATATCTGAAGATCTTTCCTGGTCCGAGAACACAGATGCTACTATTAAGAAAGCACATCAGCGCCTCTACATCCTCAGAAGATTACGGAGAGTCGGTTTGTCAAGGAAGACTCTCTCTAACTTCTACAGGTGCACAGTAAAGAGCATGCTGACCGGTTGCATCGTGGCTTGGTTCGGTAACTTGAGCGCCCTGGAGAGGAAAAGACTACAAAAAGTAGTAAACACTGCCCAGTCCATCATCGGCTCTGACCTCCCTTCCATCGAGGGGATCTATCGGTCGCTGCCTCAAAAAGGCTGGCAGTATCATCAAGGACCCACACACCATCCTGGCCACACACTCATCTCCCCGCTACCTTCAGGTAGAAGGTACAGGAGCCTGAAGACTGCAACGACCAGGTTCAGGAATAGCTACTTCCCCACAGCCATCAGGCTATTAAACTTGGCTCGGACAAAACTATGAACATTAATAGCCCATTATCTGTTATTTGCACTTTATCAGTTTATTTATTCATGTGTGTATATATTTATATAATGATATATGGACACACTGATCTGTTTTGTAGTCAATGCCTTCTATGTTCTGTTGTGCTGAAGCAAAGCAAGAATTTCATTGTCCTATGACACATGACAATAAACTGACTTGAACTTGAACTTGAACTGCGCGCGCTCTAAATCTACACTCTACAAGATAACGCTGTTCTCTCTCATTCCCTCTCTCCGTCTCAATTTCTCTCCACCTCCTCTCCCCCCTTTTTCTCTCACTCTCTCTCTCACCCCTCCTCTAGCTCTCTCCATCCTCCACTCTCTACACTATGTGTACGCGTTGTAACCCTCCACTCTACAAGACAACGCTGCTCTCTACCCCTCCTACACCACCTTCTCTCTCGCTTCTCCCTTTTACTCTTTTCCCACCCTTCATTTATCTCCTTCCCTCACTTCCCTTCCCATCTTCTCTCTCCCTCCCTCTTCTCTCTCTCTCTCTCTCTCTCTCTCTCTGTCTCCATCTCTCTCCCTCTCTCATCCTCTCTCCTTTCTCTCTCTCTCTCTCTGACCACAGGGGGAGTGGGGAGGCCGCCGCCATGTTGGTGAGGATCACCGCGGGCGGCCATCGTGGTGAGGTCAAACGGCCGCCATGTTGGTGAGGATCACCGCGGGCGGCCATCGTGGTGAGGTCAAACGGCCGCCATGTTGGTGAGGATCACTACGAGCGGCCACCTTGGTGCGGTCAAACGGCCGCCATGACTGATGGGGGCCAGCGGCCATTTTGATGAGGTCATCCCCACTGCCAAGGCTGTTTGTGCAAGAAATAACTCTATGATCTTTGTGTTTAAGAAGGAACTGCAGATGCTGGAAAATCCCATGTACACAAAAATGCTGGAGAAACTCAGCGGGTGCAGCAGCATCTATGTGGGGAGTGGGGGGGTGGCGGCGGCCATTTTGATGAGGTCAAGCCAAGCCAGTTGATTGTCATGTGTCCCAGATGGGACAATGAAATTCTTGCTTGTTGCAACACAACAGAATATGTAAACATAATACAGAACAGGAGATAAAAGTTCATTGACCATAGACCATATATATACACAATAAATAAACAGATAAAAACATAGATAAAGTGCAATAGGCTGTTATTGTTACTGTTAATGTCGTTCTCACTACCAAGACTGTTTGTGTAAGAAAGAACTGCAGATGCTGCTTGAACACAAAATGCTGGAGTAACTCAGCGGGTGAAGCAGCATCTCAGGAGAGAAGGAATGGGTGACATTTCGGGCCGAGACCCTTCTTAAGGATGGTGTCAGGGGAGGGGATGGAGAGAGAGAGGGAAAGCAAGGACTACCTGAAATTGGAGAAGTCAACGTTCATACCGCTGGGGTGTAAACTACCCAAGCAAAACATGAGGTGCTGCTCCTCCAACTTGCGGTGGTACTCACTCTGGCCATGGAGGAGGCGCAGGACAGAAAGGTCGGATTCGCAACGGGAGGGGGAGTTGAAGTGCTGAGCCACCGGGAGGTCAGGTTGGTTAGTGCGAACCGAGCGGAGGTGTTGGGCGAAGCGATCGCCAAGCCTGCACTTGGTCTCACCGATGTAGGGATGGGGGAATCGAGGACCAGAGGACATAGGTTCAAGGTGAAGGGGAAAAGATTTAATAGGAATCTGAGGGATAACCTTTCTACACAGAGTGTGGTGAGTGTATGGAACCAGCTGCCAGAGGAGGTAGTTGAGGCTGGGACTATCCCAACGTTTGACAAACAGTTAGACAGGTACATGGATAGGGCAGGTTTGGAGGGATATGGACCAGACGCAGGCAGGTGGGACTAGTGTAGCTGGGACATGATAAAAAATGTTGATGGTGGATAATACGACAGGGTTGGATGTAAATCGTGAGGGTTTCACTGGCAGGGAGGAGTATACTAAAGCTGGGAGAGACGAGGAGTAACAAATCTGTGACTCAAGCAGACACCAGTCTGTATCTGGTCGGTGGAGCCAGAATAATATCTTTTGAATATTGGATGCCCAGTAATAATGAATAGAGCTAGGAAGGCACAGTCCACCTACTTCACGACCTCTTTGGAGAGTGCACTTATTGACCCTTGGAACCTTGTTACCCCATATAAAGGCGGTTATAGATTGGTTAACTGAGTTAAAAAATGACTTGGATAGGAAGACCGGAAAACATTGGAACAAATAAAGTAATCTGGGAAGTACAGTCATCTTCACCGACTGCACTCTCCCAGCCATAGTGAGAGGTAGACTATGCCATCTCTCAAAGTCAGCCTTCATTTGGCTAACTGGAGGCGTATAGTTAGCTGCAAACAGAGATGTGAAAGAGCGGGTAATACGAATTCCTGGATATACAAAGCCTTCTTGAGATAAGGGAAAAGGCAAGGATTTCTGCCGGATCTGTAGGGCTAAGTTGATGGGAAAGCATTCGCTTTTTTGGAGGTTTAGTTTATAGCCAGAGAAAGTTCCAAACTGTTCTAACAAGGACACAATTGCAGGGCTGCTAGCTGTAGGGTCGCTCACATAAAGAAGGAGGTCATTGGCGAATAAAGACACACGATGTTCCATCTTTCCATTCCTAATGCCCTGGAATAATGTGAGATTAGAGATTAGAGATTAGAGATTCCTTTATTTGTCATTCAGACCTTTCGGTCTGAACCAAATTTCGTTGCCTGCAGTCATACATATAATAATAAATAACAAAACACACAATAAACACAAATTAACATCCACCACAGTGAGTTCACCAGGCACCTCCTCACTGCGATGGAGGCAAAAGTCTTAAAGTCTCTGTCTCTTCCCGCTTTGTTCTCCCTCTGCGCTGAGGCGATCCAGGCTTCTGATGTTGTGACCCCGCCGGGTGATGGTAAGTCAATCCCGCGGCTGAATCCGTGCTCCGCGACGGGCCGGATCAAACTCCGCGGCCCGGGGTGGCCGAAGCTGCCGAAGCTGCCGCCCTCCAGTTAGACTTAACTGGAGGGCGGCAACTGGAGTTAGACTCAACTTGATTGACCTAAGTGCAATAGAGAGAGGCTCAATTGCAATCGCAAAAAGAAGCAGAGACAATGGGCAGCCTTGAGGAGTGTCACATGTTAATGGAAAATAATCAGATTGCGAATAATTTGTCTGTATGCATGCTAAAGATGAATGATATAATAGCTTAACCCAGGCTAGAATTTTTTGGCCAAATCCAAATCTCTTCAAGACTCTGATCAAGTATGCCCACTCCACTCGATCAAACGCCTTTTCCTCGTCCAAAGAGATAACAAACTCCGGACGCGGAGAAGCACTGGGTGAATAGACCACACTGGCCAGTCGACAGATATTAGAAAAGGAATGACGATTTTTAATGAAACTTGTTTGATCTTCTGAGATTGTTTGGGGAAGTTGGCATTCTTTTTTTTAATTTAAAAAATATATATTTTATTTTATTAGAAGTGAGTACAATCATATGGCCCCAAAGTGCCTAATATATATTTGCATAATACATTTTATGTACATCTTCTTATTAAAAAAAAAAATTATAATAAAGAAAAAGAAGAAAAAGAAATTAGCTAATAAAGAATAGAAAAACGTGAGATATATAGTGTGTGAAAAAGAAAAAAAGAGAATGAAAGAAGAAAGTTGAAGAAAAGAAAGTAAGAAAAAGAGAATTAAAAATACAAATACAAATAAATAAGGAGATTATTATTTATAATCTTGACCATCCCCCACCCAGTCCTGAATCAATTGGTTTCTACAATTGTGTTGCACCGTATGATTCCAAAAAGACAACTCGTTAAGAATTGGTCTGATTTTTCTATTAGGAGGAATCGCATTTCTTCAAGATTTCTTCAAGTTGCCATTCTAAATGCCAAGCCAGCGCCTTTGCCAATGTTTTTACATCTACATTCAAAAGTGAGATGGGGCGGTATGATCCACATTGAGTCGGATCTTTGTATTTTTTACCAAGAAGTGAAATAGATGTCTGTGAAAGGGTGGGGGGTAAGGAACCATTTCCCAAAGATTCTTGAAACATTTCTAGAAGAACTGGTCCGAGCTTATCCTTAAATTTCTTATAAAATTCTAATGGGTAGCCGTCAGGGCCCGGGGTCTTACCACCCTGTATCGCCATAATGGCATTATTAATCACTTCCTGCCCAAGAGCCTGATCTAGATCTTCTGCCTCTTCTGGTTCCAGAGTGGGTATTTCCAAATCATTTAGAAAACGTTCCATATTCGTTGTATCTGAGGGGAATTCTGAGGTGGAAAGGGAAGAATAAAAGGCTGTGAAAGTATTATTAATTTCTTTTGGATTGCTTGTTATGTCTTGGTGTGTGTCTCTTATCTGATGAGTAAGTCGTTGCACTGCTTGACGCTTCAGCTGGTGAGCCATAAGCCGGCTCGCCTTATCACCATATTCATAATAGAGACCACGAGTCCTGAGAATTAGTTGGTCTGTTTGGTTAGCAGATGGAAGATTGAATTTAGCTTGTAAATCAGCATGGCTTTTATATAATTCAGCAGTGGGTGCCTCAGAGTATTGCCTGTCCAGAACCAAGATGGATTGTGACAGGGTTTGCATTTCCTTCTTCCGTTCTTTATTGGCGTATGTGGTATAAGATATGATTTGACCTCTCAAGTAAGCTTTTAAAGTTTCCCAAAGTAAAGATCATGATACCAACTCGGTTTTATTAGTCTCGAGGAATGTGTCTATGTTAGCCGATACAAAACTGCAGAATTTCTCATTGGAAAGCAAAAGGGGGTTGAGTCTCCAAAGAGGTCGTTCTCTAATCTTTAAAGGAAAACCTAGATCCAGTATCACAGGCGAGTGATCTGATATTACTATAACAGTATATTCAATTTTCTTAACCACAACATTCTAAATGCGGTCTCATCAACATCCTATACAACTGCAACATGACCTCCCAACTTCTATACTCAATACTCTGACTGATGAAGGCCAATGTGCCAAAAGCCTTTTCGACCACCTTATCTACCTGCGACTCAACCTTCAAGGAACCACGCACCTGCACTCCTAGATCCCTCTGCTCTATAACATTCCCCTATTTACTGTGTAGGTCCTGCCCTTGTTCGACGTCCCAAAATGCAACACCTTACACTTCTCTGTATTAAATTCCATCAACCATTCCTCAGCCCACCTTGCCAATTGATCCAGATCCTGCTGCAATCTTTCGCAACCATCTTCATTATCTGCAAAACCTATCACTTTTGTATCATCTGCAAACTTGCAAATCCTGCCCTGTATGTTCTCATCCAAATCATTGATGCAGATGACAAACAGCAACGGGCCCAGCACCAGACCCCGAGACACACCACTAGTCACAGTCCCTCCTCTCCGAGAAGCAACCTCCACCATCACCCTCTGCTTCCTTCCATGGACCCAGTTTGCTATCCATTCAGCTATCTCTCCTTGGTTCCCATGCGATCTAACCTTCCAGAGCAGCCTACCATGCGGAACCTTGTTGAACGCCTTACTGAAGTCCATGTACACAAACATCTACATCTACTTTTTTGGTCACGTTTTTAAAAGATCAATCAGAGTTGTGAGACATGGTCTCTCATGTACAAAACCATGCTGACTATCCCCAATCAGCCTTTGCCCATCCAAATGCCTGTCTAACCGATCCCTCAGAATACTCTCTAGTAACTTTCCGACTACAGATGTTGAGCTCACCGGCCTGTAGTTCCCAGCATTTTCCCTGCAGCCCTTCTTGAAACGAGGCACAACATTTGTTACCTTCCACTCTTCCTGCACCTCTCCTGTATTTAAGGATGGCTCGTAAATTTCAACCAGGGTTCCCATTAGATGCAGTATCATGTGGATAAATGTGAGGTTATCCACTTTGGTGGCAAGAGCAAGAAGGCAGATTATTATCTGCAGGGTAGCCACAAAATGCTGGAGTAACTCAGCGGGACAGGCAGCATCTCCGGAGAGAAGGAATTGACTGAATGGTGACAGATTAGGAAAAGGGGAGGTGCAGCGAGACCTGGGTTTCCTTGTACATCAGTCACTGGAAGTAAACATGCAGATACAGCAGGCAGTGAAGAAAACTAATGGCATGTTGGCCTTCATAGCAAGAGGATTTGAGTACAGGAGGAAAGGAGGTCCTGCAGCAGTTGTGCAGGGCCCTGGTGAGACCACACCTGGAGTATTGCGTGCAGTTTTGGTCCCCTAATTTAGGGAAGGACATTCTTGCTATTGAAGGAGTGCAGCGTAGGTTCACCAGGTTAATTCAATACGATCATGGATCATGAAAACTGAATGTTTTCAAGAGAGAGGTAGATTTGGCCCTTCGGGCTTAAGGAATCAATAGACAATAAGTGCAGGAGTAGGCCATTCGACCCTTCGAGCCAGCACCACCAATCAATGTGATCATGGCTGATCATCCCCAATCAGTACCCCGTTCCTGCCTTCTCCCCATATCCCCTGACTCCGCTATTTTTATGAGCCCTATTTACGTCTCTCTTGAAAGCATCCAGAGAACCTCTCCACCACCCTCTGAGGCAGAGAATTCCACAGATTATCAAGGGATGACGGGAGAATGCAGGAACGGGGTACTGATTTTGGATGATCACTCATGATCATATTGAATGGCGGTGCTGCAGTTATTTTCTATGTTTCTATGTATCTCCCCTCCTTCTCCCCTCTCTCTCTCTCTCTCTCTCTCTCTCTCTCTCTCTCTCTCTCACCCTCCTCCCCTCTCTACCATGTGCACCACCCTAATCTACACATTGCAAGCGGACGCTGCACTATCAAAGCCTAGCAACAATAACGAGTGGTTTGAGTTTGCAAAAAAGAGGGATACTTTGGCATTGTTTCTCCCATTTTTTCACAACATTTGCAAACAGAAACCATTGCATAAGAAGCTGGGGAGGGTTGCCATGAGGAGAATGCATCGCCTCGGAATTTAATACAGGGACGCGTGAGGTGTAGCAGTTTGGGAAGTTTAAAGGGCCAGTCCCACTTGGGCGACATTTGAGGCGACAGCCTTAAAAGAGGTTGCCGCGTCGTGGTCGGGTCGTGACGCGTTGTGACGCGTGTAGCGTCGTGCGGGTGACGCACAGGGTCTCCCTCCCGCCCCAGGACTTTGGAATGTTCAAAATCCTCGCGTGACATCTGCGTGTCTAATCATGTCGCGCACCCTTTCGCACGATGACGTACGGGGGACGCGTGGTGATGCGTGGTGACGCACGGTCATTGCCTATGTTAATTTATTCAGCATCGTCGTGCGTCACTTTGCGACAACGATTCGCCATGATTTATAGGGAAGCTGGGTAATCAAATGACGTCACGCTCCCCAGATGACGCGACCTATCAAATCCTGCCCTATCGTGTCGCGGGTGGACGGACATTGATGCCGCTTGATGGCTGTGACGTCACAGACGCTGTTCTATGCTGTCGCATGCTGTTGCATGCCATCCGATGGCAACGCATGTTGACGCATGGAAATTGGTGATGCATGGTGACTCGGAGTGTCGTACCTCGACGCGGCTGTGTCGTATCCTGTCGTACTACTTGACGGTTTTTAGGCGACATCGGGGCGTCGGTCACTGACGCCTGTCGTCGCTCAGAAAATCGCAAAGTGGGACAGGCCCTTAACAAGAGCAGGACCTACACAGTGAATTTTTTATTTATTTTATTTATTTATTTATTCCGAACAAGTAAAGACATTAAAGACATTAATATTAACAAAATCGAAATTATCAAACAATTGGACATTACAATCAATATTTACAAAGCAATGAGAATAACAAAATCAAAGTTCCAATGTCCAACTCTGTGTCTGTACAAGCTCGAAAAGGAGTGAGAAGAATAACTTATTAAATCTCACCCCTTTTCCCCAACACTTCTACCATATTTAAAAATCAATTCATTACTAATAATAATACTACCCTAGGCAATTTCCCATAATACCTACAGACATATATATACATACAACTATTATGTACATACAATCTTCATATCTGAAGTACCCAAACATAAGTGAACAATAGTAAACAAGATAAACATCAACCCCCACTTGTCAACCATCCCCTCCATCCCTGTACCCCTTGAGAATTATTTTTTTATATATCATTTTAAAATGATTCATGTTTGTGCATTGCTTCAATTCCCCGTTCAATTTATTCCACACTCCTACTCCACAAACCGAAATACAAACGGTTTTTCTAGTCGTACGGACTTTTTGTTTCTTAAAGTAAAATATTCCTCTTAAATTGTAACCCCCCACACGCTCGTTAAATAATTTTTGAATGTTTCCAGGTACATTTTTATTTTTGGCCCTAAACATTATCTGAGCTGTTTTGAATGTGACCAAATCTTCTAATTTTAATAATTTTGACTCTAAAAATAATGGATTCGTATGACCCAGATACTTAGCATTATGGATAATACGAATTGCTCTTTTTTGCATCATGGTTAATGAGTGTATCGAATTTTTATAATTATTACCCCAGACTTCTGCACAATAATTTAAGTAGGGTAAAATTAATGAACAATAAAGAATACGGAGTGATTTGTAATCCAGAGCTTGCTTGGCTTTGTATAATACAGAGATACTTTTTGACAATTTTAATTTTACATGTTTAATATGTGATTTCCAGCTTATTTTATCGTCAATTATAACCCCAAGAAATTTATTTTCATGCACTCTTTCAACTTCCACCCCATTTATCTTTATACTTACTAGTGTATTTATTCTACAATTACCAAATAACATTATTTTAGTTTTACTCAGATTTAATGAAATTTTATTCCTATCAAACCATATTTTCAATTTACCCATTTCTTTTATTATTTTATCCAATAGCTGTTTTAAATTTTCCCCAGAACAAAAAATATTTGTATCATGAATGGTAGGCCTCTGGGGAGTGTTGTCAAGCAGAGGAGTGCAGGTGCATGGTGCCTTGAAGGTCGAGGCGCAGGTAGATAAGGTGGTCAAAAAGGCTTTTGCCACATTAGCCTTCATGAGTCAGATTATTGAGTATAGAAGTTGGGAGGTCGTGCTGCAGTTGTATATGATGCTGGTGAGACCCCATTTAGAGTATTTTGTTCAGTTCTGGGCACCATGTTATAGGAAAGATATCGTCAAGCTTTAAAGGGTTTGGAGTAGATTTACAAGGATGTTGCCAGGGCCAGTGGGCCTGAGCTGTAAGGAGAGGTTGAGCAGGCTGGGTCTCTATTCCTTGGTGAGCAGGAGGATGAGGGGTGATCTTATGGAGTTATATAAAATCATGAGAGAAACAGATCGTGTAGATGCACAGAGTCTCTTGCCCGGAGTAGGGGAATCGAGGACCAGAGGACATAGGTTCAAAGCGAAGGGGAAAAAATTTAATAGGAATCTGAGGGGCAGCTTTTTCACTCAAAGGGTGGTGGGTGGATGGAACGAGCTGCCCGAGGAGGTAGTTGAGGCTGGGTTATACAGGTACATGGATAGGACAGGTTTCAAGGGATATGGACTAGGTTCAGAGAGGTGGGACGAGTGTAGCTGGGACATGTTGGCTGGTGTGGGCAGTTTAGGCCGTAAGGCCTGTTTCCACGCTGTATCACTCTATGACCATGTGACTCTATGTTGCTGTGGGACACGAGGTCGACCAGCTTGTTTACAATATTTGCAAACAGACACCATTGCATAATGTGCGGGGGATTGCAATGGTGAGAATGCATCGCTGGTTGATCTGGGAGAGATAGCCCTCCCCTCCTTCTACCTCTCGCCCTCCCCTCCTCTCTCCTCTCTTTCTCCCCTCCTGCTCCCCTCTCTCTCTCCCCCCTCGCCTCGCTTGAATGGCAGGCAGTGACTAGTGTGGTTCCGCAAGGCTCGCTGCTGGGATCCCAGTTATTTATGATATATATTAACGATTGAGACGAGGGAAATAAATGTAACTTTGCGTTTGTGGATGACACAAAGCTAGGTGGCAGTGTGAGCTGCGAGGAGAATGTAAGGAGGCTGCAGGGTGACTTGGATAGGTTGGGTGAGTGGGCAGATGCGTGACAGAGAGTCATAGAGTGAGGCAGTGTGGAAACAGGCCCTTCGTCCCAACCTGCCCACACCGGCCAACATGTCTCATCTACACTAGTCCCACCCACCACCCTGTGTGTGATAAAGTTACCCCTCGGATTCAGACTAAATCTTTTCCCCTTCACTTTGAACTTATGTTCTCTGATCCTCGATTCCCCTACTCTGGGCAAGAGACTCTACCCGATCTATTCCTCTCATGATTTTGTACACCTCTACAAGATCTCATCTTCCTGCGCTCCAAGGAATAGAGATCCAGCCTTCTCAACCACTCTCTTTAGCTCACACCCTCTAGTGCTGGCAACATCCTCGTAAATCTTTTCAGAACCCTTTCAAGCTTGACAACATCTTTCCTATAACACGGTGCCCAGAACTGAACACAATACTCTATACAGTGGCTTGCAAAAGTATTCATACCCCTTGAACTTTTCCACATTTTGTCATGTTACAACCACAAACGTAAATGTATTTTATTGGGATTTTATGTGATAGACCAACACAAAGTGGTGCATAATTGTGAAGTGGAAGGAAAATGATACATGGTTTTCAAATTTTTTTACAAATAAAAAACTGAAAAGTGTCGCGTGCAAAAGTATTCAGCCCCCCTGAGTCAATACTTTGTAGAACCACCTTTCGCTGCAATTACAGCTGCAAGTCTCTACCAGCTTTGCACATCTAGAGACTGAAATTTGTGCCCATTCTTCTTTGCAAAATAGCTCAAGCTCAGTCAGATTGGATGGAGAGCGTCTGTGAACAGCAATTTTCAAGTCTTGCCAGAGATTCTCAATTGGATTTAGGTCTGGACTTTGACTGGGCCATTCTAACACATGAATATGCTTTGATCTAAACCATTCTATTGTAGCTCTGGCTGTATGTTTAGGGTCGTTGTCCTGCTGGAAGGTGAACCTCCGCCCCAGTCTCAAGTCTTTTGCAGACTCTAACAGGTTTTCTTCCAAGATTGCCCTGTATTTGGCTCCACCCATCTTCCCATCAACTCTGACCAGCTTCCCTGTCCCTGCTGAAGAAAAGCATCCCCACAGCATGATGCTGCCACTACCATGTTTCACAGTGGGGATGGTGTGTTCAGGGTGATGTGCAGTGTTAGGTTTCCGCCATTTTGCATTTGCATTTAGGCCAAAAACTTCAATTTTGGTCTCATCTGACCAGAGCACCTTCCTCCACATGTTTGCTGTGACAAACTGCAAACGGGACTTCTTATGGCTTTTTTTCAACAATGGCTTTCTTCTTGCCACTCTTCCATAAAGGCCCAATTTGTGGAGTGCACGACTAATAGTTGTCCTGTGGACAGATTCTCCCACTTGAGCTGTGGATCTCTGCAGCTCCTCCAGAGTTACCATGGGCCTCTTGGCTGCTTCTCTGATCAATGCTCTCCTTGCCCGGCCTGTCAGTTTAGGTGGACGGCCATGTCTTGGTAGGTTTGCAGTTGTGCCATACTCTTTCCATTTTCGGATGATGGATTGAACAGTGCTCCGTGAGATGTTCAAAGCTCGGGATATTTGTTTATAACCTAACCCTGCTTTAAACTTCTCCACAACTTTATCCCTGACCTGTCTGGTGTGTTCCTTGGGCTTCATGATGCTGTTTGTTCACTAATGTTCTCTAACAAACCTCTGAGGCCTTCACAGAACAGCTGTATTTATACTGAGATTAGATTACACACAAGTGGACTCTATTTACTAATTAGGTGACTTCTGAAGGCAATTAGTTGCACTGGATTTTATTTAGGGGTATCAGAGTAAAGGGGGCTGAATACTTTTGCACGCGACACTTTTCAGTTTCGTATTTGTAAAAAAATTTGAAAACCATGTATCATTTTCCTTCCACTTCACAATTATGCGCCACTTTGTGTTGGTCTATCACATAAAATCCCAATAAAATACATTTACGTTTGTGGTTGTAATGTGACAAAATGTGGAAATGTTCAAGTGGTATGAATACTTTTGCAAGCCACTGTATGTGGTCTCGCCAACCTCTTATTCAACTGCAACATGACTTTCCAACTTCAATACTCAATGGTCTGACTGATGAAGGCTAATGTGGCAATAGCCTTTTTGACCACCTTTTCTACCTGCGACTCGATCTTCAAGGAACCATGCACCTGCACCCCTAGATACTGGCCTATAGTTCCCAGTACTTTCCCTTCTTGAAAAGGGGCACAACATTTGCCACCCTCCAGTCTTCCGGCACCTCTCCTGTATTTAAGGACGACGTGTAAATTTCAGCCAGGGCTCCCATTTGATGCAGTATCATGTGGATAAATGTGAGATTATCCACTTTGGTGGCAAGAACAAGAAGGCACATTATCATCTGAATGGTGTCAGATTCGGAAAAGGGGAGGTGCAACGAGACCTGGGTGTGCTTGAACATCAGTCACTGAAAGTAAGTATGCAGGTGCAGCAGGCAGTGAAGAAAGCTAGCCTTCACAGCAAGAGGATTTTAGTATAGGAACAAGCAGGTATACTGCAGTTGTACAGGACCCTGGTGAGACCACGCCTGGGATATTGTGTGCCGTTTTGGTCTCCTACTTTGAGGAAGGACATTCTTGCTATTGGGGGAGCGCAGCGTAGGTTCACCAGGTTAATTCCGAGGATGGTGGGACTGTCTCTGATCCCTAGACTGATCCCAGACTGATTCCTGGGATGGCAGGACTTTCATATGAGGAAAGACTGGATAGACTCGGCTTGTACTCGCTAGAATTTAGAAGATTCAGTGGGGATCTAATAGAAACTTACAAAATTCTTAAGTGGTTGGACAGGCTATATGCAGGAAGATTGTTCCCGATGTTGGGGAAGTCCAGAACAAGGGGTCACAGTTTAAGGATAAGGGGGAAGTCTTTTAGGACCGAGATGAGAAAAACATTTTTCACACAGGTGAATCTGTGGAATTCTCTGCCACAGAAGGTAGTTGAGGCCAGTTCATTGGCTATATTTAAGAGGGAGTTAGATGTGGCCCTTGTGGCTAAGGGGATCAGGGAGTATGGAGAGAAGGCAGGTACAGGATACTGAGTTGGATGATCAGCCATGATCATATTGAATGGCGGTGCAGGCTCGAAGGGCCGAATAGCCTACTCCTGCACCTATTTTCTATGTTTCTATGTTTCTATGTTTCTATGTCACTCTTGTGCTCTGCCCTAATCTACGCATTCACTGGAATTTAGAAGGATGAGAGGGGATTTGAGAAATATTTTAAATTCTTAAAGGATTGGACAGGCTAGATGCGGGAAAAATGTTCCCGATGTTGGGTGAGTCCAGAACCAGGGCTCACAGTTTAAGAATAAGGGGTAGGCCATTCAGGACAGAGATGAGGAAAAACTCTGCCACAGAAGGCAATGGAGGCCAATTCACTGGATGTTTTCAAGAGATAGTGACATTTAGCTCTTAGGGCTAACGGAATCAAGGGATATGGGGAGAAAGCAGGAACGGGTTACTGATTTCAGATGATCAGCGATGATCATATTGAATGTCGGTGCTGGCTAGGGTTGCCAACTTTCTCAATCCCAAATAAGGGACAAAAGATCAAAATAAGGGACAAATTCTCGACGGCAATTCGTTGACCGACACATAGAAACATATAAACTAGGTGCAGGAGGAGGCCATTCGGCCCTTCGAGCCAGCACTGCCATTCATTGTGATCATGGCTGATCGTCCTCTATCAATAACCCATGCCTGCCTTTTCCCCATATCCCTTGACTCCACTAGCCCCTAGAGCTCTATCTAACTCTCTCTTAAATCCATCCAGTGACTTGGCCTCCACTGCCCTCTGTGGCAGGGAATTCCATAAATTCACAACTCTCTGGGTGAGAAAGTTTTTTCTCACCTCAGTCTTAAATGACCTCCCCTTTATTCTAGGACTGTGGCCCCTGGTTCTGGACTCGCCCAACATTGGGAACATTTTTCCTGCCTCTAGCTTGTCCAGTCCTTTTATAATTTGATATGTCTCCATAAGACCCCCCCCTCATCCTTCTAAACTCCAGTGAATACAAGCCTCATCTTTTCAATCTTTCCTCATATGACAGTCCCGCCATCCCAGGGATCAACCGTTGTTGCATGAATGATGAGTTGGCCCGGGTGCTGGACTGCACACAAAGCCCAGCCGGTGGGCCAGCTGAGGAGTTTTGGCGCGCAAAGTTTGGAACCCCATCCAACTCATGTTAGTCTAACATCGGTAGTGGGGAAACTGCTAGAGTCAGTTATTAAAGATGGGATAGCAGCACATTTGGAAAGTGGTGAAATCATTGGACAAAGTCAGCATGGATTTACGAAAGGTAAATCGTGTCTGACGAATCTTATAGAATTTTTCGAGGATGTAACTAGTAGAGTGGATAGGGGAGAACCAGTGGATGTGTTATATCTGGACTTTCAGAAGGCTTTCGACAAGGTACCACATAAGAGATTAGGATACAAACTTAAATCACACGGTATTGGGGGTTTAGTATTGATGTGGATAGAGAACTGGCTGGCAAACAGGAAGCAAAGAGTAGGAGTAAACGGGTCCTTTTCACAATGGCAGGCAGTGACTAGTGGGGTACCGCAAGGCTCAGTGCTGGGACCCCAGCTATTTACAATTTATATTAATGATCTGGACGAGGGAATTGAAAGCAACATCTCCAAGTTTGCGGATGACACTAAGCTGGGGGGCAGTGTTAGCTGTGAGGAGGATGCTAGGAGACTGCAAGGTGACTTGGATAGGCTGGGTGAGTGGGCAAATGTTTGGCAGATGCAGTAATGTGGATAAATGTGAGGTTATCCACTTTTGTGGCAAAAACGGGAAGGCAGACTATTATCTAAATGGTGGCCGATTAGGAAATGGGGAGATGAAGCGAGACCTGGGTGTCATGGTACACCAGTCATTGAAAGTAGGCATGCAGGTGCAGCAGGCAGTGAAGAAAGCGAATGGTATGTTGGCCTTCATAGCAAGAGGATTTGAGTATAGGAGCAGGGAGGTTCTACTGCAGTTGTACAGGGTCTTGGTGAGACCACACCTGGAGTATTGCGTACAGTTTTGGTCTCCAAATCTGAGGAAGGACATTATAGCCATAGAGGGAGTGCAGAGAAGGTTCACCAGACTGATTCCTGGGATGTCAGGACTTTCATATGAAGAAAGACTGGATAGACTTGGCTTATACTCGCTAGAATTTAGGAGATTGAGAGGGGATCTTATAGAAACGTACAAAATTCTTAAGGGGTTGGACAGGCTAGATGCAGGAAGATTGTTCCCAATGTTGGGGAAGTCCAGGACAAGGGGTCACAGCTTAAGGATAAGGGGGAAATCCTTTAAGACCGAGATGAGGAAAAACTTTTTCACACAGAGAGTGGTGAATCTCTGGAACTCTGCCACAGAGGGTAGTTGAGGCCAGCTCATTGGCTATATTTAAGAGGGAGTTAGATGTGGCCCTTGTGGCTAAAGGGATCAGGGGGTATGGAGAGAAGGCAGGTGCGGGATACTGAGTTGGATGATGAGCCATGATCATATTGAATGGCGGTGCAGGCTCGAAGGGCCGAATGGCCTACTCCTGCACCTATTTTCTATGTATCTATGTTTCTATGAACCGATGATCGGCCATGAGAAGGAGGGGTGATGGTGGTGTTGGCGTTGAGCGAAAGTCCGAAGGTCGGACAGCTGGCCGGGCTGCCGACCGAGCGAGGCGCTGCTGCTGCACTCCATAGGCTGCACTACGTCGGGACCGGACGCAGCGCTCCTACCCGACAGTCTCCTCGACCCGAGGAATAGCAGTCAAATACGGGACAAGGGCGGTCCCGTATGGGACAAACCAATAAGGGACAGTTGGCAACCCTAGTGCTGGCTTGAAGGGCCAAATGGCCTACTGCTGCATCTATTTTCTATGTTTTGATGTTTCACCCCCTCCTTCTCCCCTCCCTCTCCCTCCTCCCTCCTCCCTCCTCCTCCTCCCTCCTCCCATCTCTAACCTGTGCACTGCCCTAATCTACAACTTGCAAGCGACGCTGCATTATTATATCCTAGCAACAATAATGAGTGGTTTTACTTTGCAAAAAAGGGGATCGATTTGCATTGCTTCTCCCGCTTTGTTTACAACATTAGACAACAGAAACCATTGCATTAGGAGCGGGCGGTTGCAATGGGGAGTGTGCATCGCCGGTTTCCCGTGGAAACGCAAACAGCTAGGGGGGGAAGAGAGAGAGTTGCCCGGGGAGACGACAACATGAGGCTTTACAATGGAGGCGGCGGTGAGTGACAGATGGCAGCCGCGGTCGCCGGGGCAACCGCCGCCGCCGCACCCTCGACCAATCAATGCAGAGTCGCCTCCTTCCATTGTCCGGATCGGCCAATCAGGACGGGGATTTGGGAGACTGACGGCGCGGCGGGCCAAATGGGGAAGCGGGGGCGGGATAGTAGGGGTTTAAATGGGCGGAGTGGCCGCCGTTTTGCAAGCTTGTTTTTTCCAGCGTCGACGATGAGGGAAATCGTGCATCTGCAGGCCGGCCAGTGCGGCAACCAGATCGGGGCCAAGGTAAGGGACGTGCCCGCAGTATCGAGCGATGCAATGCACAACAAATGCAAAAAAGAGAATGGGCTTTGTTTTTGCTGCAAAAAAAAAAGGACAGATAATGCAGGGAGGAGCTTTGCAGAGAAATGCAGACGTTGCAATGGATCGCATGCATTTACAGAGGAGTGGGGGATAAGAGTGTGTGGATAGAGGGAGTCACTGCAGAAATATAAAACACAATAACAAGCTTCTTGCTGCAAAACATGCAGACGTTGTATTGCATTGCATGTATTTGCAGAGGAGAGGGGGAGGGATGTGGGGAAGGATAGAGGGGGTGGTGGAGAAGGATAGGGGGGGGGGTGGAGAGAGGGGGAGAACGATGGAGAAGAAAGAGAAGGAGAGAGGAAGGGGGGGGGGCAAGAGGGAAGGAGAGAGTGGGAAAGATGGGAGGGAGGGAAGAAGGAGAGAGTGGGGGAAGAAGGGGGAACGAGCAAAATAGGGAGGGAGAGAAAGGGGAAAGGAGAGAGAGGATAGGGAAGGGGAAGGAGATAACACGGGGGGAGGAGGGAGTGAGAGAGTGGAAAGGAGAGAGCATGAGAGGAGGAAGGATTTAGAGAGAAGGAAGGAGAAAGAGTGGGAGAGAGAGAAGGAGGAATGAGAGGGATGAGAAAGAGGGGTGGGGATAGAGAAACCGAGAACAAAAAAAGTGAGTAGGGGAGGGAGAAAGGGTAGTGAGAGGGAGAGAGGGCAGGGAGTGGGAAGGAGAGAGGGAGGGAGTAGGGCAGAGGGGAGAGAGAGAAAGGGAGAGCAGTGCAGAAATGCAGCATGCAGAAAGTGCACAAAAAATAAAAAAAGAGGGGGTTTATATTTGCTACAAAAAAAAAGATGGCAAAAATGCAGAAAGGGAGGTTGCAGAGAAATGCAGGATGTGATGCATGGTGTGTGTTTGCAGAGGAGAGGGGGGGAGATGGAGAAGGACAGAGAGAGAGAGAATCAGGAAATAGAGGAGAGAAGGGGAGAGAGGGAGAGGGAGAGAGGGAATGAGAGAAGGGGAAGGGAACGAGGTGAGAGAGAAGGAGTGGGGGAGAGGGAGACAGAGAGAAAAAGAGGTAGGGGAGGGAGAAAGGGAGAGAGAGAGGGGGAAGGGAGAGTGGGAAGGAGAGGGGGTGTTGGGGACAGAGAGGGGGAAGGATGGAGGGAGAGAGGAGAAAGGGGGAAGGAGAGAGAGAGGGGGGGGGAGAGATAGAGGGATGGGGAGAGAGAATCATGTATTGGTAGTTTCTTTCTTTTTTTTCAGGAGAGGAAGTGGGGATAGAGGGAGAGGGAGGGAGAGGAGATAGGTGCCAAGGTAAGGGACGGCCCTGGTGGCTAGAGCGATGCAATGCAGAAACTGCACACAAAATAACAAAGAGAAGAGGGTTTGTTTCTGCTGTAAAAAAAGACAAAAAGATGCAGAGAGGGAGGTTGCAGAGAAATGCAGACGTCGCAATGCATGGTGTGTGTTAGCAGAGGAGCGAGGGGAGAGAGAGAGAGGAGGAAGGAGAGATGGGGAAGGAGAGAGGGAAGGAGGAAATAGAGGAGGGGGAGGCGAGAGAGGGGAGTGGAGGAGACGGGAGGGGAGGAGACGGGACAGAGGGGGGGAGAGAGAGAGAGAGAGATGAATCAGGGGAGAGAATCGAGAGAGGGGAGGGAGAGAGGGAAGGGGAGAGGGAGAAAGCAGAGGGGCG
>JAXLNO010005736.1:0-40048 GCA_038087875.1 Malacoraja senta | reverse complement strand
ATGTTGGAGGCAGACAGTTGGAGCCCGTTCCCACTGTGCGGTGAGCATGCATTGTGAGAGCTTCACCCCTCTGGTCATCTCAGCGAGACCTTGTAAGGTCAGTACCTCTCCACATGTTTCTGCAGCCACCAGCAGCGCAGGTAATGTGCAGCTTTGGATGAAACATGATGGGATGGGCCCAGCTTAGATGCTGAGTGATCACTGCTGCAGCCAACAATGCAGAGACAGCACTCGGAGTCTGAAACCCTACTCCACTTCAGACCCCATTGACTTATGTTTGGTGAGGGGGGACCTCATTGAAACTTATCAAATAGTGAAAGGCCTGGATTGAGTGGATGTAGAGAGGATGTTTCCACTCATGGGAGAGTCTAGGACCAGAGGCCATAGCCACAGAATTAAAGGATGTTCCTCTAGAAAGGAGATAAGGAGGAATTTCTTTAGTCAGAGTGTGGTGAATCTGTGGAATTCATCGCCACAGGGGTTTAAGGTCAAGGGGGGGGGAGGTATGTTTGAATTTTAAGGGGCAGAAATAGAAAGATTCTTGATTAGTACAGGTGGCTGGTGTTATGGGAAGAAGGTAGGAGAATGGGATTGACAGGGAGAGATAGATCAGCCATGATCGAATGGCGGAGTAGACTTGAGGGCCGAATGGTCTCATTCTGCTCCTATCACTTATGACCACAAAGCTCTTTACTGTCTACACAGGCAGGAGTTTGGTGTGAGTGAGCCACGGGCTCCTCATGTTAAATCATCCATTCCATTCCATGCCCCATAAAAAATCTCACCATCACTTCATCCTGATCTACCACCCACTTCTCGATTAACATTTCTTCCCAATCCTCAACACATTGCTCTGGCCTTTGGGTTCATGGCACTTTCTCTAACATTCCTTTACTCTCTAGCGCTGACTGAGCTTGTCTAGCCTTCCCAGTCTAGTGCTCATGGCTCCCACTGCCAGCCCCTGGTGAAGATGAGTACACGACCATACCACCCCGATCACATGCCGTGCGTGATCAACGTCACTAACCATCACCTTGTTTTGTCATCATCCTTTGGAAAAGAAAGTCTTCAGCAAAGACCTTCCCTATGGCTCCTTGTTTAGTTAGGTTAGTCTAGGTTAGTTTAGTTTAGTTTAGTTTAGTCTAGGTTAGTTTAGTTTAGTTTAGGTTAGGTTAGTTTAGTTTAGTTTAGTTTAGTTAGTTTAGGTTAGGTCAGTTTAAGATAGTTAGTTTTGAGATGCTGCGCGGAAACAGGCCCTTTGGCCCACGGACTCTGCGCCAACCAGCAATCGCCCCATACGCTAGCACTTTACAATTATACCAAGCCAATTAAGTGGGGAATTTTAAAGTGCAGGAGGAAATCGGACAGGTCACAGGGAGAATGTACAAACAAGACCTGTAGTCAGGATCGAACCCTGGTCTCAAGCGCTGTTAGGCAACATCTCCACCACGTGAGTAGATTTGAGTCACAAACAACCCACACCAGGTAAAGATGGCAGATCTCCTTTCCTGCGGGATAATTAAGCAGATTGTTCTTTTGAATTTTTTCTGATTTCTTTTGAGAACAATCCCGTTGAGCCTCCATTATTTAATTTATTCCATTTACATTTGTTGTTGTCCCATTCTCCTCCCCCACCTCCCGCAGTCTCCAACTCATTGGGGCCACCCAAAAGTAGTTTCATTTTGTTTGGTTTAGGGGTACAGCACGGAAACAGGCCCTTCGGCCCACCCAGTCTGTGCTGACCAGCGATCCCCTCACACTAACGCTATCCAACACACACTAGTGACAATTTACACTTATACCAAGCCAATTAATCTACAAACCTGTACGTCTTTGGAGTGTGGAATGAAATCGAAGATCTCGGAGAAAACCTACGCAGGTCATGGGAGAACGTACAAACTCTGTACAGACAGCACCCGTAGTCAGGATCGAACTGGAGTCTCTGGTGCTGTAAAGCCCCTGTCCCACTTAGGAGACCTGAACAGCACTTCTGGTGACCTTGCCCGCCACCCAAGGTTTCCATGAGGTCACCGTAGGTTTTGGTCACTCTCCCTAATGGTCGAAAGTGGTTTCCGCGTGGTCGAGGCTTCATCTAGGTTGCTGCTATTTTTTCGTCATGTTTAAAACCGGCCTCGACTAAAAATAGGTCGCCGTTTTAAAAATTGATTATTTTTTAGTCGCAGGTCTAGTCGAAGCGGTTTTCTTCATAGTCGAGGAAGGTTTTCAACATATGCGTGGGAGGTGGTAGGAGGTTGCAGGTCACCTTGACCTTGATTTCTTTTGGATGGCGGGCAAGGTCACCAGAGGTTGCTGTTTAGGTCTCCTAAGTGGGACAGGGGCTTTAAGGCAGCAACTCTACCGCTGTGCCACCCTACAACTCATGTCCAGCATTAGGCTTTCCTCACTGCAGAAGATTTTCAGTGGCAGAAGAATCACAATGGGATGGCTTCCATTTTGTTGATTATAAGAACCATTAGTGCCGAGCCTCCCATTAAGCTCTCTGTGCAGACCATTGTGCCAAACGCATGTGCCAATTAATGCAGCCTTGCAGTGTTTATGGTGGCCCAGTGCCATCCATCACTGAGCCATGTCCTACTGCCATCCTGTGTATAAATAATCAGGGCTGTGTGTGCCAACTATCGTACTTCAGTGTGGCATTAATAGTGCCCAGTCTACCAATTATTACAAATCCATGTACCAATTATCACAGTTCCATATGCCTATTGTTGCAGCCCAGCCTACCAATTATCACGGCTCTGTTTGCCAATTATCACAGCAGTGCATAAACCATTCTGCACATCTGTGTCTGGGACCGTTCCTTGTTATTGAGCCCTAATACATTGGGCCAACACCGACGGGAGCCAGCAGAGGGAGGCAGCAGAAAGGCAAGGAGAGATTACACTGGAGGACAGAAATGAAACCATTACATTTTTGTTCTTTGACAAATTCTCTGCTTGAAGTTTCCCGCATATGAAATAATTGGTGTCAGTTTGGGTGAATTATTGTACAATCATGACTAGTTGCAGGCTCTTGGGCAAGGAGTCAATAGGTGATTTCTTGAGGTTTCCACTAAGTTGCTTGGTGATTGTCCATTGTCACTTTGAACTTCAAATGTAGGCATTTGAATTGCATTGGACGTGAAAAATCCTAAAGAGCTGTTGTATTTTGTCCGTGCACTGGCTGTACCTCTGCCTGGTGATGTATAGCTGACTAGGGAGATACCCAGAAAAGGCAACCAGTGGTGAAGGCTTCCATTAGATGGAGGTCTCAGATGGTGATAGACAATTTCCCATGCTCCCCATTCTCCCACATTGAGGGGATTACAAACAGGATTACCTGGGCGGCACAGTGGCTCAGCGGTAGAGTTGCTGCCTTAAAGGCCTGTCTCACGAGTCTGCGGTCATTGGCGGCGAAACTGGAAGAATCTGCCGCCATAGACCGCGCACTCGTGAGAACGTACAATTCCGGGGCCGTGCGGCGGTGTTCCCAACACCGCACGGTGCTAAAATAAAACCGACAATGTTGAAAACATAATCTTACCGCACACCTCCACCAGTGATGCACGAGTGCGGCATGGCCGCCCGCACGGGCCGCCGCCAGTGTGGCTCGAGCGCCATGCGTCAAACCTCCACTGCCACAGCCTCCGCCAGTGAGGCACGTGCCTCCGCCAGTGAGGCACGTGTGCGGCACGTCCGCAGGCACAGCCACCGCTACAGCGCCGCGATCAGGACGGCCGCCGCCACAGCCGCCGCTAGTGAGTCACGTGCGGCGGGCCGACGTCATCGCAGTCGGCCGCCCTTTTTTTTACTTACCGCAAGCATGTGGGACCCACCGTGTTTGAATTACTCGGCCCCCGCGGCAGCATCCGTGCGGCGCTCCAGTGGATAGACTCGGCGCTCTCGCCGTTGCCGTGCGGTCCCCGCTACCGGCAACGCCGCGCTTCACCGCCGATGACCGCAAACAGGTAAGACAGAGCCTTTACAGCGCCAGACACTGGGTTCAATCCTTACTATGGGTGCTGCCTGCACAGAGGTTTGTACGTTCTCCCCGTGATCTTGTGGGTATTCTCCGGATGCTCCGGTTCCCTCCCACACTCCAAAAGACATGCAGGTTTGTAGATTAATTGGATTTGGTAAAATTGTAAATTGGCCCTAGTGTGTGGGATAGTGCTAGTGTACGGGGATTGCTGGTTGGCACGGACTCGGTGGGTCAAAGGGCACGTTTTCTGCACAGTATCTCTCAACTAAACTAAAGATCTATGCAATTTCTCAATCTGCATAGGAACAGAGGTGGAACTGAGGAACACACAGGAGACAGCCGATACTGGAGTCTGGAGCAAGCAACAAACTGTTGGAGGAAACCAACTGGTTGGGCAGTATCTGTGAAGACAAAGCGATAGTCGACCTTTCAGTTTGGGACCCTTCAGCTGGATGGCAATGAAGGAAATGCTTGAACTAAACATCATCATAACACAAAAGATGCAGTTAACATAATGGTACAGTTACTCCTGTAGGTATGTATGCTCTCATCTCTAAGTCTGATGAATCTGCTTCAAGTCCCTCTTCAAACAAGGCTGAGTGAGGGGAAGAAAAGATTTGCACTGGTGCATGTTAAAGTTGGGACCCGTCTGCTCTCAGCTTGTGCAGGCAATTATCTCCATATCCAGATCAATATTTACTTTTCATTCAACATTTCAGAAACAGGTCAATATCTGTCTGAGAAGGGTCTCGACCCGAAATGTCACCCATTCCTTCTCTCCAGAGATGCTGCCTGTCCCACTGAGTTACTCCAGCTGTTTGTGTCAATCTTCAATATCCTTCCGATGTTTACAGACATCTGCATTGCCCACATTCTTGTTGGATGCATGGCAGTTCGGCAGGTCCTCAATAACCCTCACCAACTTCCACAGATGTGTTAGAAACAACTCCATCCAATACCGCAAGACATTGTAGAGAATTGTGGACACAGCCCAGACCATCACACAAACCAATCTCCCATCCATTGAATCAATCTACACTTCATGCTGCCTCAGCAAGTCCAGCAGGGTCAAGGAAAGAGCATTCACGTCGTGGCCCTGTTTCCACCAATCTTTCCACCACCAAGCACGAGAAGCACAAGAAGAGACAAGACAAACACCAAAGTATGCAGATGTCGAGACGTGTGTTCAGCTCTGGCTGAACAATTACTAATCTTGTGTGTGGACTCGATAAGAAGAAGAAGCAAGTCCAGCAGCATAATGAAGGACCAGTCTCACCCATATTACTGCCTCCTCTCCTCTCCTCTCCCATCAGGCAAGAGGTAGTGTGAAAATGCATACCTCCAGATTCAGGAGCAGTTTCTTTCCAGCTGTTATCAGGCAACTGAATAGCCCTCTCACCAACGAGTTCGTGGTCCTGACTTCCCATCCACCCCATTGGAGACTTTCGAACAATCTTTAATCAACATTTATTGGCCTATATCTTGCATTAACGATATCCTGTATCTGTGCACTGTGGACGGCTTGATTATAACCATGTATAGTCTTTTCCTGGCTGGATACTACACAACGAATAAAGCGTTTCAGTGTACCTTGGTACATGTGATCTTCTTCTTCTTGCGAATGAAACATAAAGCAAAGGAATAGTTGGATCTCAAGCCAGGTGTTGAGCAGCCAGGTTATTGTCTCTGCGTCAATGTCTGCCAGGCCCTGAGCTCCATTTGGTGGGTGGTAGAGCGGGCACCCAGAGATGACATGGTTGGCTGACACGTGATAATAATAAACTAAACTAGATTTTGAGGGAGCTCAGGATGTGGCAGAACATTTGTCACATAATTCAGTGGCAACCATAGACCACAGAGACTATTGTATCTCTTGAAAGAACATTTGCTTTGCCTATTTCCACTACCCTTTTCGAATTTTCCTGCAATTTCTTTTCTGTTCAAAAGGAATATTGTAGTTAATGTGGGCAACACATTGACACTGCTAGTGGAACTGCAGCTCCATTTATCCATCTGCCCAGGTACAATGTGTAGGAAGGAACTGCAGATGCTGGTTTAGACCGAAGATAGACACAAAAAGCTGGAGTAACTCAGTGGGACAGGCAACATCCCTGGAGAAAAGGTGACGTTTCGGGTCGAGACCCTTCTTCAGACTTGAAAGGTCTTGACCTGAAATGTCACCTATTACGTTTCTCTCGGGATGCTGTCTGACCCGCTGAGATACTCCAGCTTTTTGTGCCAGATTAAATCCTGAACTCCAGTGATGCCCTTCTGGAGTTTGCACATTCTGCCAGTTACTGCATGAGTTGCCTTCGGGTGCTCTGGCCTCCTCCTACGTCGCAACGTTGTGCAGCCTGGTCACTCTACGTTGCCCATAGTGATTGTTTAATTCATACTGTATTGTCACATGTACTTGGTACAGTGACATTCACAACAACACACAAGTATGCAAAGAGTCACCATGTATAGGGTGCTGACATAGTATTCAATATAGTCAGGATGGTCCCTCTTCTATGACCCATCCTCAACAGAACGGCAGCACACACGCAGGAAACAGCTCCCCGGCCCTCCTCCCACCAACGTCCCCCCTCGCGCGGGCGCGGGCCCGTCCTTGTTTGCGGCGGCCAGCGGCAGGCTGTCTGTCTGGCCCTGGTTGGCTTCACACTGGCTGCACAGCACTCGCCAGGAGTTCCCTTCTGCAAGTGGATGCATAGAAATGAAGGCAGAATAAAAATGGGACGAAGATAGACACAAAAAGCTGGAGTAACTCAGTGGGACAGGCAACATCTCTGGAGAGAAGGAATGGGTGAGGTTTCAGGTCGAGACATCTTGACCCAAAACGTCACCCATTCCTTCTCTCTAGAGATGCTGCCTGTCCTGCTGAGTTACTCCAGCATTTTGTTTCTATCTTCGATTTAAACCAGCATTTGCAGTTCCTACACAAAAATGGGAGGGGTGTTGGATTGGTGTAAGATGCAAGGATTTTGTTTGTGGATTTTAGCTCTGTATTCAACACCATTGTGCCAGAGCTACTACACTCCAGACTCTCCCAGTTGACTGATCCTGAACCCATCTGCCAGTGGATCACCAGCTTCCTGACAGACAGGAAGTAGCATGTGAGCTGGGAAAGCACATCTCGGGCCCGCAAACCCTCAGCATAGGAGCACCGCACGGCTGCGTACTCTCCCCTCTCCTCTACTCTCTCTACACCAACGACTGCACCTCCACAGATACCTCTGTCAAGCTTCGCAAGCTTGCAGACGACACAACCCTGATTGGACTGATCCAGGATGGGGAGGAATCTGCCTACAGGCACGAAGTGACACAGCTGGCGTCCTGGTGCCTTCGCAACAACCTGGAGCTCAATTCTCTTTAGACAGTGGAATTGATTGTAGACTTTAGGAGAGCTCCCCCTCCCCTCCACATCAACAACACCACAGTCACATCTGTGGAGTCCTTTAAGTTCCTTGGACCTTAAATAGGACGCCACCATTGACTCCACGGTCAAAAAGGCACAACAGAGGATGTACTTCCTACGGCAGCTGAGGAAGCACAACCTGCCACAGGCAATGATGGTCCAATTCTACACGGCCATCGTAGAGTCTGTCCTCACCTTCTCCATCATGGTCTTGTTTGGCTCAGCCACCAAGCACATCCAGAGGCTGCAGCGAATCGTCCGATCAACCGAGAAGGTTATTGGCTGCAACCTTCCCCCCATCGATGAACTGTACACTGCAATTGCCAGGAAGCGAGCGGGTAAGATCATCTCTGACCCCTCTCACTCTGGCCACAAATTCTTTGAACCATTTCCCTCTGGAAGGCGACTCCGGACTATCAAAGCCGCCACAGCCAGACATAAAACAGCGCTTTTCCATGAGCAGTAGCTCTACTCAATAAACAAAAGTCTGTAGCCTCCTTCTGCTCTGGTATTTTATTTAATTCTTCACATGTTTACATTATAATGTTTTATTTTTAATTGTCTACTGTATATCGTGTTGTTACTTGCGAGCAAAGCACCAAGGCAAATTCCTTGTATGTTTACATACTTGGCTAATAACATTTATTCAATTCAATTGAATTCAAATAATTCCAAGCAATACCCCAGAGAATCTCTCTCTCTCTCTCTCTCTTTCTCCATGGCCTTGATTTTCATTCAAATGAAATGGTTTGTGGAGCTGCTTAGACTTTTAAACTTTACAGATACAGGAAACAGGCCCTTTGGCCCATCGAGACTGCGCAGTCCAGCGATCACGGCAAGCAAATTAACCGACAATCCTGTACGTCTTTGAGTGTGAGAGGAAACCGGAGCACCCAGAGAAAACCCACGCAGGTCACGGGAAGAACGTACAAACTCCGTACAGACAGTACCTGTAGTCAGGATGGAGCTGGTGCTGCTAACGCAAAAACTTGCTGCACTACCGTGCCGCCCTTGTTGAAAGTATTGGCTGTGACAAGACTCACAATATTGGTCAGAGTAAGGTTTTGAATGCTGCATCCAGTGAGGATTTATGGTCCAGATTATCATATGTCACAGCAGCTTCCACTCACACTGATAGTTGTGCCATTCATGGTACTTGTCCCTGGGTTAGATGCATTAACAGCCATGGAGTTATAGAGTGATACAGCATGGTAACATGCCCTCCAGCCCAACTTGCCCACACCGGCCAACAATGTCCCAGCTACACTAGTCCCACCTGCCTGTGCTTGGTCCATATCCCTCCAAACTTGTCCTATCCATGTACCTGTCTAACTGTTTCTTAAACGTTGGGATAGTCCCGGCCTCAACTACCTCCTCTGGCAGCTCGTTCCATACACCCACCACCCTTTGTGTGAAAAAGTTACTCCTCAGATTCCTATTAAATCTTTTCCCTTCACCTTGAACCGAGGTATTCTGGTCCTCAATTCCCCTAGGGCAAGAGATTCTCTACATCAACCGATCTATTCCTCTCACGACTGATGAATTTGCTTCTGTGCTTTTGCAATGCCAGTTTCTGGACTGGATATTGAGCGAGTTTGTCTGGTTTATGCACATATGTCATATGCACAAGTACGATGAGGCCCAGGTACAATGAAAATAGGCGGCACAGTGGCACAAACCGGAGAATTTGCTGCCTTACAGCGCCAGAGACCCGGTTTCGATCCTGACTACGGGTGCTCTCTGTACGGAGTTAGTACGTTCTCTCTGTGACCCGCGTGGGTTTTCTCCGGGATTTCCGGTTTCCTCCCACACTCCAAAGACGTACAGGTTTGTAGGTTAATTGGCTTTGGTAAAAATAGTAAATTGCCCCTAGTGTTGGTGTATGGGGATTGCTGGTCGGCGCGGACTAAGTGGGTCGAAGGGCCTGTTTCCACGCTGTACTGTATGTGTAAACTAAATTAAACTATTTGGTGACATACAAAATATTTTAAAACTTCTAAGGAAGCAGAGATGTTTGCATGCCTTTGTCGTGTGAATGGGCTAATTGCAGTTAGCTTCAGGGCTGGTTATATTTGTGTTACTAGACTTGTTGTGAAGTCCATTATTGGATTGATTGGCTTTGGTGCCAATTGCAGTTTGGTTACATGACAGGTTACTGAGCTAATTATTCTGTTAATTATCAGCCCTGCTGGTGTGGCAAAGAAACAAAAAAAAAAAGAAAATGTCAAGCCAGTCCGTCAATAGCTGAACAAAAGGGTTCTGAGTAACACAGATGTGTACAGATGTGCCATGTATTACCAAGATGGCTGGCTTCCAATACTAATACTGAATCCAATTTAAGACTATTGGCAAAAGATCTATAGGGGAGCAGAGGGATATGTTTAATAATACACTGTTATGAACTGGAATGATCTGTCTACTATGAAGCAGAAAGATAATACTTTGTTTAGAGTGGAAATTTGATGTGCTGCTGAAAGGGTACATGTCCACTGGTGTGGGGAGAAGGTGCAAGTGTGGAGCTGATTCAATGATTAATCCAAAGGGCTGACACGGGCACAGTGGGCCGAATGGCCTCATTCTTCATTGCTCTGTCTATGTGTTTATGCTTATTGTTGAGCTCACTTCAGGGCTCGTTATAATCAAATGTGATCCATTGGTACCCGTTTCTCATGTGCAAATTGATTACAAATGCCAGTTAACGAGTGCCTGGCAATATCGGTCTGGGTGTTTCCATGTCCATTACCATATGGACATGGTAATGGACATGGGCAAATGTTTGGCAGATGCAGTATAATGTGGATAAATGTGAGGTTATCCACTTTGGTGGCAAAAACAGGAAAGCAGACTATTATCTAAATGGTGGCCGATTAGGAAATGGGGAGATGCAGCGAGATCAGGGTGTCATGGTACACCAGTCATTGAAAGTAGGCATGCAGGTGCAGCAGGCAGTGAAGAAAGTGAATGGTATGTTAGCTTTCATAGCAAAAGGATTTGAGTATAGGAGCAGGGAGGTTCTACTGCAGTTGTACAGGGTCTTGGTGAGACCACACCTGGAGTATTGCGTACAGTTTTGGTCTCCAAATCTGAGGAAGGACATTATAGCCATAGAGGGAGTGCAGAGAAGGTTCACCAGACTGATTCCTGGGATGTCAGGACTTTCATATGAAGAAAGACTGGATAGACTTGGCTTATACTCGCTAGAATTTAGGAAATTGAGAGGGGATCTTATAGAAACGTACAAAAGTCTTATGGGGTTGGACAGGCTAGATGCAGGAAGATTGTTCCCGATGTTGGGGAAGTCCAGGACAAGGGGTCACAGCTTAAGGATAAGGGGGAAATCCTTTAAGACCGAGATGAGGAAAAACTTTTTCACACAGAGTGGTGAATTTCTGGAACTCTCTGCCACAGAGGGTAGTTGAGGCCAGTTCATTGGCTATATTTAACAGGAAGTTAGATGTGGCCCTTGTGGCTAAAGGGATCAGGGGGTATGGAGAGAAAACAGGTACAGGATACTGAGTTGGATGATCAGCCATGATCATATTGAATGGCGGTGCAGGCTCGAAGGGCCGAATGGCCTACTCCTGCACCTATTTTCTATGTTTCTATGTTTCCCATCCCCAGCTCTTTCCACTTTCCATAGAGTCTGCTCCTTCTGCAACTCCTTGGTTCAATTATCTCTTCCCATCAAATCACCCCTCCCCAGGTACTTTCCCCTGAGACCGCAGGAGATGCAACACATGGGTGGCACGGTGGCGCAGCGGCAGAGTTTCTGCCTTATAGTGTTTGCAGCGCCAGAGACCCGGGTTCGATCCTGACTATGGGTGCTGTCTGTACGGAGTTTGTACGTTCTCCCTGTGACTGCGTGGGTTTTCTCCGCAATCATCGGTTTCCTCCCACACTCCAAAGACATACAGGTTTGTAGGTTAATTGGCTTGGTGTATGTATAAATGATCCCTAGTGTGTGTAGGATAGTGTTAGTGTGCGGGGATCGCTGGTCGGTGCGGCCTCAGTGAGCCGAAGGTCCTGTTTCCACGTTGTACCCCTAAACTAAACTATTCTAAACTAAAAAATATAAGTTATCGAGGGCCTGGCAATATTGGTCTGGGTGTTTCCATGGTCCATTACCATGTGCCTTGATTCCACCACCGTCACACCTTCCCATCCCCAGCTCTTTCCACTTTCCATAGAGTCTGCTCCCTCTGCAACTCCTTGGTTCAATCATCTCTTCCGACCCAAACCACTCCCTCCCCAGGTACCTTCCCCTGCAACCGCAGGAGATGCAACACCTGCCCCTATAGTGTATGTCCTGCCTCACCTCCATCCAGGGACTCAAGCAGTCCTTCCAGATGTGACAGAGGTTCAGGTGCATCTCCTCTCACCTCACCTGTTGCATCCAGTGTTCCCGATGTGGACTCCTGTACATTGGTGAAAATAAGTATCGACCAGGCGACCATTTTGCTGAACACTTGCGCATAGACTGCCAAGGACCGCTGGATCCCCCTGTTGTTAACAATTTCAAATCCAAGTTCACATTTATTGTCACATGCACTAATTAAGGTAGAGTGATAGTTGAGTTCACTGTATTGTCTTCCATCACAGTGAAGAATGCTGATTCCACTGTGATGGAAGGCAATAAAGTTCAGTCAATTCCTCCTTTGTTCACCCGTGGTCAGGGCCTTCAACCCTCCGCAGTCACCGCTACAGAAGTTCAGGCCCTCTCGTCGAGATGATCGAAACTCCGACGTCGGGACGGATCGGAACACACTCCGTGGCTTGGAGATCCCAAATCGGTACTGGAGACCGCGGCTTCACGATGTTAAATTCCACAGGCCCTGCGGTTGGAGCTCCAACGCTGGCGATCCTCGGCAAAGGATGCCATTGCCCGCTCCGCAATGGTAAGTCCACGCTGCGCCTGATGCTTGAAGCTCTGGGCCGGTCTCCGGTCTGGAGAGGCTGCACCAATCCGGTTGTTAGGCCGCGAGGGGGACGAACATGCGACAAGGAAAGAAGTTGCATCCGTCGAGGTAAGTGACTGGAAACGGTTTCCCCCTATTCCCACCACCACCCCCCCCCCACATCAAAACATACCGAGGAACATTAAAACATACATTTAGATACACTAAAAAATAACAAAAAAGTCGAAAAAACCCACGAGCTTCTGGTGAGGCTGCCGCTCGTGGCGCCACCTGGTGGTTTCATTCCTCTTCCCATTCCCATGCTGATCTTTATTTCCTGGGCCTCTTCCATTGCCAGAGTGAAGCCGCACATAAACTAAAGGAACAGCACCTCATATCCCACATGGGTAGCTTACAACACAGTCGTATAAATATTGAATTAATGGTCTTTCGGACGCGACCTGCAGCGGCACGGAGCGGCGGAGCAGCGGTGGAGCAGCGGTGGAGCAGCGGCACGGAGCGGTGGAGCAGTGGTGGGGCAGCGGTGGGGCAGCGGTGGGGCAGCGGTGGGGCAGCGGTGGAGCAGCGGTGGAGCAGTGGTGGGGGAGCAGTGGGGCAACGCTGGTGGATACTACCGACTTCTCTGGGCCGGGCCGACCGTGCAATGTTGCCAGGACAATGGGCCTTCATGGTCAGGTTAAGAACTCTAACCTGATAACAACTGGGACTTATAACAAGTGGGAGTTGGAAATGGCTACTCTAGCATACTGCCTCAGTGTTCCATTACTATACACTTGTACTTAATCTAAGATTATGCTTATGTAAAGTAATACTTTTACTGAACTGAATGCAAAAAAGAATTTCACCGTACATCTGTACATGTGACAATAAACTACCATGTACCACATGCAAACTGCAGGACCAGCACTGCATATTCCACTTGACTAGCTGATGGTAAGCAATGGTATGAACATGGAATTCCCCAAAATTTAGGTAACATCTAACTAACCCCTCCCACCACACCCACTCTTTCTTCCCTCCCCGTCCTTCTCCTCCCCCCTCTCCTACGCCTTACCCGAACTCCCACCTATTTCTCCCATTCTCTCCAGAGATGCTGCCTCACCCGCTGAGTTACTCCAGCATATTTTGTCTAGCTTCGATTTAAACCAGCATCTGCATTTCTTTCTGACACATAGTGCGAAGGGGTTAGCGTGGACTCGATAGGCCAAAGGGCCTCATTCCCTGCTCATTTCTCTAAACTAAATAAAACTAAACATGCAAGTAGAAGAGACCAATTTATCTTGGCATCATGTTTGGCATAGACACTGTAGGCCGAAGGGCCTGTTCCTGTGTTGTACTGTGCTATGTTAGCACTATAGGAGAGATGACACAAAGCTGGGTGGCAGTGTGAGCTGCCAGGAGGATGCTATGAAGCTGCAGGGTGACTTGGATAGGTTGGGTGAGTGGGCAGATGCATGGCAGATGCAGTATAATGTGGATAAGAGGTTATGTATTCTTGTATTCACAGGAATTTAGAAAGATGAGAGAGGATCTTATAGAAACATATAACATTCTTAGGGGATTGGACAGGCTAGATGCAGAAAAATGTTCCCCATGTTGGGGGAGTCCTGTTGGGGGAACCAGGGGTCACAGTTTAAGAATAAGGGGTAGGCCATTTCGGACTGAGATGAAGAAAAACGTTTTCACCCAGAGTGCTGTGAATCTGTGGAATTCTCAGCCACAGAAGGCAGTGGAGGCCAATTCACTGGATATTTTCAAGAGAGGGTTAGATATAGCTCTTAGGACTAACGGAATCAAGGGACGGGGAGAAAGCAGGAATGGGGTACTGATTTTAGACGATCAGCCATGGTCATATTGAATAGTAACTGGCTCGAAGGGCCAAATGGCCTACTCCTGCACCTATTTTCTATGCTTCTATGTTCTCTAAGCTGGGTTCTATGTTCTATGTTCCTGAGTCAGAACGAACACTCTCCAATCAAGTTCAAGTTCAAGTTCAAGTGAGTTTATTGTCATGTGTCCCTGATAGGACAATGAAATTCTTGCTTTGCTTCAGCACAACAGAACATAGTAGGCATTGACTACAATCTAACCCTACCTTCCAGCAGGTCACAACTCATCCGGTATAATCCAACTACTTTATCAATGTGGTGAGAGGTTTATCCTTCTCTCACCCTTTCAGGCAGTGAGTTCAAGACCAGATCTACCCTCTGGGTCAGGGCAAAGTCCTTGTGAAATTCCTCGGCCTACCCACCAGTGTAGGTGGTGACCAGAATTGTACCCAACACTGAAGCTGACAGGGGGTTTAAGACACATTTATGTCCCAGCATGGATCAGATTGAGTTCAACAGGCAGTTTCCGCCTGTACTTTCTTTCCTCTATATTATTTTTCTCTCCATCTCATGTGCAGAATAAGTGGATGAAAAATAGTGCATTTTATTTAGAACCAATCTAGCATCATCAAGTTGCTGTGACTATGAAAAAAACAAAACTTATAGAAACTAACCATTTTTCAACGAGGCGCAGATATTAAATGTGTTCGAGATTGAAAACACATTGTTCTAGGAACATCAATCAGTTATATATTACATTCCTGAAAGTGTACGATCAACTTAAACTTACTTACAGTATATGAATTGAATAAAAGCATATCCATCCGTCTGAGGGATAGGTTTTCGAGTAAAACAAAATCAATAACTCTTATTTTTAGGAAATATGATACCAACAGGAAACTTTCTTTCATCATTATTTTTGCAACTGGTCTCATTTTGCTAAGTGCTGTTGCATATATACTTTATTTAAATGCCAAATGTTCTCTCTGAATTTCCACTCATCTTACCTGAGTTCTGACAGTCTGCCCACATCTTCCCCTTTTCAGTTAACCCTTTCCCTAAACTATTGCTTTTGTGTTTCTCTGTGTGAATAAAAGAAGCACTGATTCACGAGAAAATATTTCAGAATTTACAAGTGACGCCAGGTTCTGAGTGCTCAGTTTTGTCACCTTGCCATGTGTGAAAATTTCAAACTTCTTTGGAGTGGTATAATTGGAAGGAAAGGTGTGAGTATCGGAAGAGGAGATGGCAGCAGATGTGAAAATAGAGCAACTTTAAAAAGAAAATGAATATAATCTTGAAATTTTGCAAGAGGAAAGTGCAAAGTAGGGAAGGTAAATGATTTATTTTAGTTTAGTTTAGAGATACAGCATGGAAACAGGACCTTCAGCCCACTGAGTCCGTGCCGACCAGCGATCCCTGTACACTCACACTATCCTACACACACTGGAGACAATTTACAATTCTACAAAGCCAATTAACCTACAAACATGTATGTCTTTGTAGTGTGGGAGGAAACCGGAGCACCCAGAGAAAACCCACACAGGTAATGGGTAGAATGTACAAACGCTTGCACAAAGCACCCATAGTCAGGATCAAACCCAGACCTCTACTGCTGTAGAGAAGCAACTCTGGCCATTGTGACCTTAGTTAGACTTGAGTCTGAAGGGTTCCAACCTGAAATGTCACCCACTCCTTTCCTCCGAAGATGCTGCCTGACCCTCTGAGTTACTCCAGCATTTTGGGTCTATCATTGGTATAGACTAGCATCTGCAGTTTTTCCCGACACTTATTTTACTTGCTGTTTTCACATTTACCAAGCCTCTCCCAAGATACCTTTATGACCAAGTTGAGCTTCCACAGTCCACAACTGAATGCAATTAGTTGGCACCCCTCAGAGATACAGGTCAATGTTTGGATTATACTAAAGGTTTCAGTAGTAAGGATGCTAAAAACACAATGCCCCACAAAGCTCCTTTAATCTTTGCCCCACTCACTTCAAAGCGATGCCCTCTAGTCTTTGTAATTTCCAGCCTGGGAAATCGGTTCTGATTGTCTGCCCTATCTATGGAATAGGAATACTTTATTGTCACATGTGACTAGGCACAGTGAGATTCCTTGCTTGCATACACAATGTATACAAATAGTAAGATTAAACGAGAACTTACCAGTTTGAAGTTTGATCTTTATTTTATGAGGAGTTACGTTGAGGGATTACGTGAAGACCCCGCCAGCCCGCATGCGCATCAATCTTCAAAGCAGCGGTGTGAAATCACAGATAACAGTAGTCGAACTAAACATAGTAAGATAAGAGAACTAGCATACCAGCTGACCTTTATGATAGAGGGTTGGGAGTGGAGGGCACGTAATCCCTCAACGTAACTCCTCATAAAATAAAGATCAAACTTCAAACTGATAAGTTCTTGTTTAATCTTACTATTTTACTTCGGAGTCACGTGAGTGACTACGTGAAGATTTCAAAGCTCTGTGATTTCATGCCGTGGAAACGAGTCAATGCGTCACACACTGCATCAGTTGACCAATGATGAGTGAACATTAATAATACATTCAGACATGACATAGATATAGACAATTTTACTTCGGAGTCACGTAAGTGACTACATGAAGAGCCCGCCAGGGCGCATGCGCGACATATCGCTAGCGCAGGCGGGGGGGGGGGGGACGCTCCCCGCAGCGGTAAGCTTAAAACAGAGACCTACAGATAAGTTTCTTACTCTGAGGTAGTTTTTCGTGTGTCTTTCTGTTCCAGGAAGGGCAACGATGGACAGGACCCGTACCAAGTCCAAACGAGCCGCTAAGAAACTGGCTCAGGAGGACCGCGGAAGTACCGGGAGCCAGCAGCGGCCGACTGCAGCACCGCAACCTTTGCGATCAGCGGTCTCTGTCCGGGCACCTGTGCAGCCTGGGTCGCCACAGGCTGACAGGAACGCCAATAGATTGGACACGCTCATGGACTCCGATGTGTCGGGCCATGAGCAAACGGCGCCGGCAAACAGCGACAGTAGTCGCATTACACGTCTGGAGCGGCTAGTGGAGCAATTGCTTCACCGTGACAAACTCCGTGAGCAGGAGTCAAGTCACTACGGGCTTCCGAGGAAGCCCATGGCAGTACCTTTTTCAGGGCTGCACAATGTATCTCCCTCGACAGAGGGGAGCATTGGGAATCATTTCTGGGCTGACTCCGAACAAGGGTTGGCTGAAGATACCTCAAGTGTGCAGGGGGTGCCAGAAGAGAAGATGCTGGGCATGGTGAAAAAGTTTGCGGTGCCTCCACAGTCAGGGCAGCCGCTGAAACAACAACTAGCAGCCAGCATTGACTACCTATCAACCCATCAATTACAAGAACAGGCAGTTAATGAAACTACTGCAAAATACCTGGCACCAGGGAACTGTACTTCACTGAATTTCCCAGCAGTGAATCCCTCCATCTGGGGACATATTGGTGCAGGTGTAAGGGCACAGGAGGTACAAATGCAGAAAATCCTTAAACTTTTAACAACTGGGATTACAGCATTTGCCCGGTCGGTGGATGACACGGAAATGACAGAGGCTCAGCAAGATACGCTGGCGATGCTCTGCAATACACATTTCAAGATGAACTGTTTCCGTAAGAACTCCATCCGCCCAGCCTTGAACCCCAAATTTGCGTCTCTGTGTAAGACCAACACCACACCGCCGCCAATTTTGTTATTTGGGGGCAACCTGTCCAAACAGGTTAAAGACCTGGATGAAGAGGCGAAAGCCGCCAGGCTCATCAAGGCATCGGGGAAAATACCTCGGCGACAGCACCCCTACGCATCCACCAGCAGGCCACGTCACATCGAAGCTGGTGAAAGCTCGAAGGCCGCAGCTCAAGGACAAAGGTCTTTTTTAGACCGCGGCCCAGAGCGACCTTCGTGGAAGATGCGCCAACCCTGAATACCAGCACCTCAATCGGCCAAGAAACAGAAGAAAAAGAGATGAACACCCCACTGGTAACCATGGAGGTAGGTGGGTCTGGTTCCTCGCAGGACTTAGCGGGTGCAATGGATACACTTGTTGGTGGTAGGTTACACTGGTTTAATGAGGCATGGAGATCAATAACCTCTGATTCTTATACACTGCATAGTGTTCAAGGGTATGAAATTGAATTAGAAAACAAACGCCTTCCTCCGGTTCAGCATGCGCCCATCAGATCATTTATTCTATCACAACAAGAGAAGTTGGATGGTCATGCTGAAATTAAGAGGCTTTATACTAAGGGTGTAATTGAGAGATCTCAACATGAGTCTCAAGAATTTGTGTCAAACATTTTCACAAAAAATAAAAAAGATGGTGGATGTCGCATCATTATTGATTTAAGACAATTGAACACATTTGTGCAGTATACTCACTTCAAAATGGAAACCTTTGTCACGGCCAAACAATTGATTTCCGAAGGCTACTTCATGGCATGCATCGATTTAAAAGATGCATACTATTCGGTCCCTATACACAAGGATCACCGCCGATATCTGAAGTTTAACTGGATGGGGCAGCTTTGGCAGTACAAAGCACTACCTAATGGGTTGACCTCAGCCCCCAGATTATTCACTAAATTACTGAAACTAGCTATGGCGGTTCTTCGGAAACAAAAACATATAGTCATGGCGTATTTAGATGACATACTAATCATGGGTAAAACCTATGAATTACCCTATTAAGCTGTTACAGCTACCATAGGTCTATTTGAGAAACTGGGGTTTATCATACATCCAGATAAATCAAAGTTAACACCATCCACGAATATGGATTATTTGGGATTCACCATTAATTCAGTTCACATGACTGTGACTTTACCTAGGGGAAAGGCAACTGAATTAATGGAAGTTTGCAGCAACCTTGCTGTCATCAGTCAACCATCTATCAGACTAGTAGCAAGGGTAATTGGCAAAATCGTAGCTGCTTTTCCAGCGACACACTTTGGACCTTTGCACTATCAAAATTTACAGAGAGCAAAGGTGCGAGCACTTAAAAATCATGCTGGTCATTTCGATAGACCAATGCAATTACCAACAAAAGCTATTTTGGAACTGCGATGGTGGACAAATAACATTCGGCGTTCCTACAGCTCCATTATTATTTGCAACCCGTCAGTTGTATTACAGACTGATGCCAGCGCTCAAGGTTGGGGTGCCACCAACACCATCTCCAGTTGTGGGGGCAGATGGGATGCGCATGAATCATCTTTGCTTTATACACTTGATATCAATTATTTGGAAATGTTGGGAGCATTCTATGGTTTGAAGGCGTACTGTTCAAAAATGCATCATTTGCATGTTCGCCTGCAAATAGATAATACCACTGTGGTGGCTTATATTAATCACATGGGTGGAATCAGATCGATATCATGTGATGATCTGGCCAATTCAATCTGGCAATGATATATCCAGAGAAACATTTGGATATCTGCTATTTACCTACCAGGTAAATTTAATTCAGTGGCAGAGACCAGGTCACGGAAATTTAATGACAACACTGAATGGATGTTGGACCCCAAAGTGTTTGCAGATATCATAGCAAGATATGGAACACCAGATATCGATCTATTTGCATCTAGGCTTAACCACCAGTTGCCGACATATGTTGTGTGGGAACCAGACCCTGGGGCAGCAGCGATGGATGAATTTTCGCTGCACTGGGGAAATTTGTTTTTCTATGCATTTCCCCCCTTCTGCCTCATCAGTCGGGTCTTACGCAAAATACAACAAGACTCTGCGTCAGGTATTTTGGTAGTACCCGACTGTCCTACCCAGCCATGGTTCCCTGTGGTTCTCGACATGGTTTCAGAACCATGTATGGCCGTCACTAAAAGACCAGACTTGATGATCCATCCTGTAACTGGCGAAAGTCATCCATGCCATGACAGGACTAATCTGTTAATTTGCAGAATTTGAATAGGCCACTTCTGGATCTTGGACTGACGGACCGAACCATCAACATGATCGCGGCGGCACAAAGAGAGTCTACCAGAAAACAGTACCTGACTTACATCAGGAAATGGGAACGTTATTGTTCCAGGACTAATGTTGAGTATAACTCAGCCACTGTAACTAATGTCCTGGAGTTCCTGGCTAACCTTCATTTTGATGAAAGGCTTAGCTACAGTGCCATCAACAGCGCCAGGAGTGCCCTATCCACCTATTTATGGCGGGGATTCGACCACCATTCACTGGGGTCTCACCCCTTGGTTTCCAAACTAATGAGGGGTATATTTAACTCGAATCCCCCTAGGGCAAGATACTCTAACATTTGGGATGTGAGTATTGTGTTGACGTTGCTTCGGGGTTGGTCACCAGCAACGTCTCTGTCCCTGGAGAAACTTACCCTTAAATTGGTAATGCTGATGGCACTGGTCTCGGCCCAGCGGGTGCAATCGCTACACAAGTTATGACTGGACTCGATGGTCAAAGGGACTAATAATATAACTTTTTATATTCATGAACTGGTAAAACAAAACAGACCAGGGTCACCAGGCCTTAAACTAGAGTTTTGGGCATACCCTACAGATGTTCGCTTATGCGTTATGACACATCTGTTACTTTACATAGAACTAACAGCTAAAGTAAGAGGCAAAGAATTGGCACTTTTAGTGAGCCACAAAAGACCTCACAACAGGGTATCGGCCCAAACAATATCTAGGTGGCTTCGACAGGTTTTAGGGGCAGCAGTGGTTGATACTGATATTTACAAATCTCATTCCACCAGGGCTGCAGCCACATCGGCAGCACGGCACATGGAGGTTCCAATGGATCACATCTTGGGTACGGCAGGATGGTCCAGGGAGAAGACCTTCCAAGAATTTTATAATAAGCCAGTTGCTAAGCCTGTGACTTTTGCAGATACTATTTTGAGTTCTGTTTTATAATACGCCCCGAAGGATAGGAGTCATTATTATAATTTGTGTTAATAAATCACTTATTGTTTCTTTTAACAATTGATTCATGTCCGGATTTGTTAACATACTTCCTCCTCAGTCTACGACAGCAGGGTGTGAAGCATGGACTCGTTCCGTGGCATGAAATCACAGAGCTTTAAAATCTTCACGTAGTCACTCACGTGAATCTGAAGTAAAATAGTTAAAATAAATGAGAACTTAACAGTTTGAAGTTTGATCTTTATTTTATGAGGAGTTACGTTGAGGGATTACGTGCCCTCCACGCCCACCCTCTATTATAAAGGGCAGCTGGTATTATTGTTCTTATCTTACTATGTTATTTCGACTACCGTATCTGTGATTTCACACCACTGCTTTGAAGATATGTCGCTCATGCGCCCTGGCGGGCTCTTCACGTAATCCCTCAACGTAACTCCTCATAAAATAAAGATCAAACTTCAAACTGGTAAGCTCGTTTAATCTTACTATTAATGATAATAGTAACCTCCCTCAACCGGGAGGAAACTATAAACAGAACCGAACATAGAGTTGGCAAATACCCCAGGCCTGGCAATGGGTTAGTTTTAAAATGTTTGGAAGATCGTTCGTTTGACCATCCTGCAGCCGCTAGGATGTGGTCCCTCGAAACGTCCATAACCCTGCTGCTGATGTTGTTGCAGCCCTGGTGGAGTGAGACTTTAAAATGTCAGTGTCCTCTCCTGTATAAGCCAGAACCCGTTAACCACCTGGAGATGGTCTGTAGTGATACCTACTTATGAGGCTTTATGTAACTAACAAATATTGCTAGTTCAGAGTCTTTAAGCTCTTAGTGACCTTAACATACTGGTGTAGATGTGTGACCACAAACAACAGAAGGTCCAAGGGATATGCCAACAAGTCTAGTTTAAGACCTGATGCCCCTGGTCTATTCTGCTTGACTAAGACATAACCATAAAATGTTATTTTGCTTGCAGATATAATCATCCTGTCCAGTCCCTAGCTTATGCAATGACTGGACCCGTTGCGCTGGACTCAGAGCCGTGAGCACAACCACTTTGTAAGTGAGTTTGACCAAGGACAGGGATGTAGCTGGATCCCACGGGCGAAGTAGCGTTAGCACAATGTTAACATCCCATATTTCTGCGTACCTGGGACTGGGAGGTTTTGAGTTTGAAGATACCCTTCATAATTTAGATATCAGAGAGCGAGACCCGACAGAGTGGATTCTGCTCCCCGCAGCCAATATGATGAGAAGGCACGTTCGGAAAAATAAATGGCACTTTAACTTAATATTTGTCAAAACCCATATAACCTGAACTTCAAGAAGTCAGTCATCCATGCCGAAACATTTGTAATATTAGCATAAAACAACTACTTCCCATCTCCTTATGAGGAAAATACAGCTATTTGGTGCTATCCCTGCAATCTGCAGTGAGCATGGCTATGGTTTGGGTTAACAACCCGAGCCACAGGAACGGTCTTCTCTGAGTCTGCAAGTCAATGAATTGATTTTACTTTGGAGTCACGTGAGTGACTACGTGAAGAACCCGCTCAGTGCACAGGCGCGACAGGGGGGCAGCAACAGGCGGCAGGACCGCTCATAGAGCGCTCCGCTATCCCCGAGACCGAGCCAAGCCCAGTCCTGCTAATGCCTGAACAGCGGACAGGGAGAAAAGCCACCAGAAAAACTAACCGGCCGGTAATTTCCGATTCGTCGGATGGGGACATGTCTCCACCTAAACGGAGGAGAGACAGCCGCCTGAGCTTACAACAGCTCTTGGAGCAGATGCTCCAGCGGGATACGCAGAAAGAGCGTTCTCGCGGAGGAAGGTCAGGCACCTCCTCCACAGTGTCTTGTGCACTGCCCTCTGCTCCCTCATTACTGGAGGCTAGCATTGGTGACCAGGGTTGGGCTGGTCTGGAACAGGGGCTGGCGGACGAGCTCGGGAGTATGCAAGGGGTGCAGGAGCAGGAAGAGCTGCTGGGTGTGGTGGACCGCTATGTAGCAATCCCACATGCTGGAAGACCGCTGGAACTGAAAATGGTGGCTAGCATCAATCATCTTTCAAATAAGCCCTTGCAGGAGAAGGTGCTTATTGAGGCGCTAGAACTCTACACAGCACCAGAGAACTGTGAGGCCCTCAGAGTGAAGAGTGTGAACAGCCAGATCTGGGGGCACGTGGGGTCACACATTCGTAACCATGAACTAAAGCTACAGCGGATCCTAAGGCTCCTGACGTCGGCCATCACAGCCTTTGCTCGTTCTGTGGAAAGCACGGAGATGGATACCTGCCAGCAGGATGTGCTGGCACTGATGTGCAACACACAATTTGAGATCAATAATCTCTGGCGTGAAAACATAAGACCTGCCCTCAATCCCAAATTTGCTGGGTTGTGCAGAGCCCCAGCTGCAGAAACGGATGCTCTATTATTTGGGAAAGACCTCAACAAGAAACTGAGGGACATGGAGGAAGCAGCGAAAACTTTCGGCCTCATGAGGGCAGGCCCCGGGACGAGCAAACCAAGACCTACAATACCCAAGCGGCAGCACCCCACGGCATCCACCAGTCGACGTCCTCAATATGGGACTGGTGAAAGCTCGGGGACCGCATTTTATCCCCAAAGATCTTTTTTAGATCAGGGCCCAGAGCGGACCCCATGGAAAATGCGCCACCCCCCAACATCGCCAGCAGGGCCGACAAGCAAAGCCTACAAGAACATGAGGAAACAAAAGAAACGCCAATAACCATGGAGGTAGGTGGGTCTGGTTCCTGCCAGCATATAGAGAATAAGGGTGCTTTACTAACAGGGGGGAGATTACACTTGTTTAAAGAAGCATGGGGTACTGTCACGAGTGACACGTATATACCCAACAGCATTAGTGGATATAAAATTCAGTTCATGTCAGAAAAAATGCCGCCAGTTCAACATTGGCCCCAAAGGATATTTTCTCCCTCCGTCAAAGAGAAACGTGAGGGACAAGCTGAACTGGTGAGACTTATCACAAAGGGGGTCATCCAAAAGACCAAACATGAACCTTTGGAATTTGTATCAAATATATTCACTAAAACCAAAAAAGATGGTGGATGTCGCATCATCATTGACTTAACATCACTAAATAAGTTTGTTAAGTATATACATTTCAAAATGGAGACATTTGTTACTGCCAAACAACTGATTTCCAAAGGATACTTCATGGCAAGCATTGATCTTAAAGATGCTTACTATCTAATACCCATACACAAGGATCATTGCAGATACCTAAAATTTATCTGGTTGGAGCAGCTGTGGCAGTACAAAGCATTGCCCAATGGGCTAACTTCAGCCCCAAGATTATTCACCAAAATATTGAAAATAGCCATGGCAATACTAAGAAAACAAAAACATATTGTCATGGCATAACTGGATGATATTCTGATAGTAGGGAAAATGATGGAATTGGCTGTGGCAGCAGTATCAGCTACAAAACAGCTCCTCGAAACTCTGGGGTTCGTCCTACATCCAGATAAATCTAAGTTGAAGCCATCCACTATCATGGACTACCTGGGCTTCACAATTAACTCAGTCCATATGACTGTTACCTTGCCAAAGGAAAAAATGGTTGCATTAGCACAATCATGCAACAATTTAATGGTCACGAAACGACCAACTATTCGACAAGTAGCAAGAGTGATTGGGAAAATGGTAGCAGCATTTCCGGCTACACAATTCGGACCTTTGCACTATCAAAATTTACAAAGAGCAAAGGTACAGGTACTAAAACAACATACAGGTCACTATGATCGTGTCATGAAATTACCCACTGAAGCAATATCAGAGCTACAGTGGTGGGCAGAAAATGTTTGGCATAGTTTCAGCTCTATCATCATCACTAACCCTACTTTAGTTCTTCAAACAGATGCCAGTGCTCAAGGCTGGGGAGCAACTAACTCCATATCCAGCACAGGTGGTAGATGGAATAACCTAGAGTCATCATTGCTACTGACACTGGGCATTAACTATCTAGAGATGTTGGGCGCCTTTTATGGTTTAAAAGCATATGTATCTAATATGCAGCACTTGCATGTTCGGTTACAGATTGATAATACTACGGTGGTGGCTTATATTAACCATATGGGCGGCATAAAATCATTATCATACGACAAATTGGTCAATGTGATTTGGCAATGGTGTGTCGAAAGACATATTTGGCTATCAGCTACTTATCTACCAGGTAAGCTAAACACAGTGGCAGACACCAGGTCACGCAAATTCAATGATAACATCGAATGGATGTTAAACCCTAAAGTATTTGCTAAAGTTATAAAGCAGTATGGAACGCCAGATATCGATTTATTTGCATCAAGACTAAATCACCAGTTACCTATGTATGTCGCTTGGGAACCAGACCCACAGGCAGCAGCGGTAGATGCCTTCACGCTGGATTGGGGAAATGTCTTCTTCTATGCTTTCCCTCCCTTCTGCCTCATCAGTCGGGTACTTCGCAAAATACAGATGGACTCTGCTTCTGGAATTTTGATGGTGCCCGACTGGCCTACACAGCCATGGTTCCTGGTTCTACATGACATGGTGGTTGAGTCACCAATGGTCTTTCCCAGTGATCCAGGATTATTAACTCACCCAGTATCAGGCATAAGCCACCCATGCCATGAGAAAATTAAACTCCTGGGTTGCAGGTTTTGAATAGACCTTACCTGGAACTGTGATTGTCCGAACGAACCATCAACACCATGTCGGCATCCCTTCGAACATCCACCAAGAGGCAGTACTAAATCAGCATAAAAAAATGGGAGAAGTACTGCCAGGAAACAGGGACAACGTTTGCAACAGCCACAGCCACCAACGTACTGGAGTTCCTGGCCCATCTACACCATGATGAAGGGATCAGTTACAGTGCCATCAACACAGCGCGGAGTGCTCTTTCTGCTTATCTCAAACCAACAGGACAACAGGCAATGGGATCCCATCCACTGGTGGTAAAACTGATGAAGGGCATTTATAATATCAAGCCCCCTAAACCCAGGTATACCCATATTTGGGATATCAGTGTGATCCTGACATACCTCAGGGAATGGCCACCAGCCAGATCCCTCAGCCTCGAGCAATCTACACTAAAGACGCTCATGTTGATGGCACTCGTATCCGCTCAGAGGGTCCAGTCACTACACAAGTTAAGGCTGGACAACATGGTGACCACCCCAGATCAGATCACATTCATCATACAGGGTCTGGTGAAGCAAAGCAGGCCAGGAACAGCTAATCCACTGGTGGTATTCCGGGCCTACCCACAAGAGCCACGGTTGTGTGTCGTGACCCATCTACAACATTACATAGACACAACCCACAATATCAGAGGGAGTGAAAAAGCCTTATGGGTCAGCCACAAATAACCTCATGGCCGGGTAACGAGCCAAACCATTTCAAGATGGCTCAAAGAGGTACTGAAGGCTGCCGGAATAGATACTAATACATTAAAATCTCATTCCACTCGGGCAGCATCTACATCAACGGCCGAGAGAATGGACGTACCGGTTGACCATATTCTGAATACAGCAGGATGGTCGAGGGAAACGACATTCAGAACTTTTTATAATAAGCCGTTGATGAAACCTGATTTATTTGCAGAGAAAATATTACAAGCTGCAAATATTTAATTTAAGCCCGGGGGAGCTATTTAATTTTGTTATTGTTAATAAATACCTTTTTTGTTTCTTGAAAAACAGATTCATTGGTTGATTACGATAACACTTCCTCCCTCAAGAACTTCGGCAGTGAGTGAAATAAAACTGTTCCACGGTTTGAAATCACAGAGCTTTGAAGTCTTCACGTAGTCACTCACGTGACTCCGAAGTAAAATAGTAAGATTAAACGAGAACTTACCAGTTTGAAGTTTGATCTGTATTTTTTGAGGAGTTACGATGAGGGATTACGTGCCCTCCGCTCCCACCCTCATTATATGGATCAAACTAATAAATTGATGTCTCCTTTTCTTTACTATGTTTACTTCAAATACCTGTGTCTATCTGTGATTCCACACCGCTGCTTGGAAGTATGCCGTGCCTGCGCACTGAGCGGGTTCTTCACGTAATCCCTCATCGTAACTCGTCATAAAATACAGATCAAACTTCAAACTGGTAAGTTCTCGTTTAATCTTACTATTTTATCATGCAGAGGATGGTTTACCGAGTCAAGGCTAAACCAGCAAATCTTTGTGTCTAGAAATAACCACATAAGGTTCTATTATCATTCCCCACATCAGCAGGAACCATGGCTGTAAAGGCCAGTCAGGCACTACGAAGAAGCCTGAAGCAGGAACTAGCTGAATTTTTTGCAAGACCCGTCTGATGAGGCAAAATGGAAGGAGACATAAAAGAACATTCTTCCCCAGTGTAGCGAGAATGCATCCATCGCCACTGATATGCCACATATTGTTTGCAACTGGTGATTGAGCCTGGATGCAAATATCTGGATCTTTTAGTGTTCCATCGAGCTACAATGTAATTAAATACTTTGTGATCCAACATCCATTCTGTGTTATCATTGATTTTACATAATGATACACCAGTGCCAAATGAGGGTAGGTAAACTATCACCGGATACTTTAACTTGGTTGCACCCATGTGATTAACATACCACCACCAAAGTGCATCAACTTGGACGAGCATCCAAATCATGCATATCCGTACAAACCTTTAACCCATAGAATGCACCTAGTGTCTATAGGTAGTTGATACCTTATAACTGAAGAATTGGCAACTCATGCAATCCCATCCGCCTCCGTAACTAGAGATGGTATTAGTAATTTTCCATCTTGAGCAATAGCATCAGTTTGTAATTAACTGAAGATTTACTGCTGAAAAGTTAGTGGAGCAATGCTGAATACTGTTAGTCCACCATGGTGACTTTGATGGTTTCAGCTGGAATAGCATAGGTCTGGTAACAATGACCTATGTGGTACTTGAGAGCTTGCTCCTTTGCACATGTATACTGATAATGCAAAGGCCAAATAGCACAGCTGAAAGCCAATATATTGCCAATTATAATTGATGAATATAAGGCTGCTTGATAACACCAACAAGGTTGTTACAGGCTTCAATTAATTCCAATCTCTTGCCTCTTTGTCCCAGACAAATGAATAGAGTTAAAGGTAAATCCCAATAAATAATCATTTCAGTTAATATCAACTTAAATGTAACTGGATGGGTGAGAAACCCCATTTCTCAAATATAGTTTGGTGGCTGATACAGCTAATTTAGCAAATTACAGCGTTTAGAATGTCATCCCGTTAGGCCATGACAATTGTTTTTTAGCTCTGAGCAGTTGAAGCACTGGTTTTAGTAATTTGGTAAATAACCTGGGAGCTGAAGTTAGCCCATTTTGCAACGCTTCTAACTGTATCATTGCCCCATTCAGCTAAATTTCAAATATCTCCGGTGCCCTGTGAATGGAAACTGATCCCATGGAAGTTAAACAGTCACGAAGTTTCCTATTCAGAAATGTCTATACTGCACATGCGAGTTGAACCTGTTGACAATGAACAGGCCACATCTGCCATAATTGCGAGCCTGCCTTGAAAGGCAACTCCCTTGCTTGTTTGCTGTGCAATATAAACTAATCTCATGTTATCATTGTCATCTGTACAAAAACCAAGTGTAAATATTACCAACTTGTATCCGTGACAGGAGGCATCATATGGCTCCATCTTCATCCTTCATACCTCCGAATGGGAGGACTTATGCAACCTGAACCAGGAGCTGCCTCAGGCATGTGCGCATGTATTGTAGCACCATCTCCATCACTACGTTCGATCGAGTGGGAGGAATTGCAACCCTGAAACAGGTGTCGCTTCAGGCACATGTGCACTTCCGTAGCACCCTCTACCACTCCGTTCCTTTGAGTGGGAGGAAATTTGCAACCCTGAACCAGGAGCTGCTGCCTGACATGCCTTAGGATGGAGCGTTCTTGACTGTGATGAGTCGCAATCTTGTCTGACATAGATGCCCAAGACTTGGCACTCACTCTGAGTTGAGGTTTGTCAGGTTGCTTCCTTCAGCAGCCGCCAGGATTAGTTGCTCCTTTCCGATGCCAATGCAGTCTACAGGGAAGGACTGGAGCACCTCTAGCCCCCGTATGCCAGACATAGTGGGAGAAATGCTGGAAAACCTGCCAGTTATTTGTCATGGGCAAAGACGTTTACATAAACGAAGACGCCCACCCAGTTAAATCAAAGATTTGATTACTTTATTGATATGAATAAACCCGGAGTCTCGGGGAAGAATCTTCCAGTCCCTTTAGTGAGCGGAATTACCATGACACCACTATGTGTAGAACTGAAACAATTAATCAGAGGGTATCAGCATAATGGTGCCAACCCTGTTTAGCCATATACTTGAAATAATACACTACAACTGCTAATGCCATGGAGGTGTAGGGGTGTTTATGCCGTTAGTAACGCTCATGAATGGCAGCATGTGCCATGGACATTCCTCCGGGGTTGGGGTCAGTCACACACTGACCCATGCATGCCTCTCTACAGAGAGGGAGATCTGTGAGCAGCCCTGTACCCAGGTGCTGCCGTAAACCTTCGTGGACCTTGTGCTGATATGGCCCTGTTATAGTCGACCATATCAGGCTGGGTAAGACGTCCGAGGACGTATCCTAGCATGTCGGAGGGGACCCTCCTGGCCAGGCTCGTCCAGCCCGGGCCTCTCCGACTTTGTTTGGTTGCCTACCTTTGGGCTGCCCAAGTCGAAGTCGCTCCACCGTGCGAACCCGACGGCCACCGGCTACCCGCTCTCCCGTGGTCTGTAGCCGACATCTCTGTAGGTAATGTAGTGGCTTATCCTCCAAGCGGGGTTGCCTGGGTGCTCCCGGCACCAGTCTGAATCCGCTGGCTCCACCGCCAGCGACCCGAAAAGGCGAATTCGACCGCCGCCCGCTACCCAGCATTCCGTGGTCTCCATAGCGGGTTCCCCGTGGACCCTGTAGAAGGGATTCCCCGCAAACTCCATGTCGGGTTTTCCCCGCGGTTTTTGCAGCCGGGATTCCCTCTGCGGTCCCTGTAGAAGGGCTTCCCCACGATGTCTGTGGTCGGGCCCCCCCCCCCGAGCCGGATCCCCGCAGTTTTCGCAGCCGGGATCCCCCCCCCCCCGTGGTCCCTGTAGAAGGGAGCCGGGTGAAGCCGGGATTTCGACCCCGGAACGTCTCCAGCTGGAACTCTGTAAAGAGCCTCCTGCAAGGAGAAAACAGACCTGGAAAAAGTTCAAACTTACCATCAGGTTTGACCGCTAGTGGAGCAGCGCTCCCACCAGCCGTCGTTGCGCAATGCGTTAGACGATATGATGCGCATGCGGGCTGGCGGGGTCTTCACGTAGTCACTCACGTGACTCCGAAGTAAAATAGCCACTTATGCCGCTGACTCTAGACCTCTCATACTTTTATAAACCTCCTGCAGATCAGGGTTCAGAGAAAGATTAAGTGGAGGAACAGCATCTCATATTTCGCTTGGGCAGCTTACAGCCCAGCAGTATGAATATTGATTTCTCTTACTTCAAGTAACCCTGGCATTCCCTCTCTCTCTATCCCTCCCCCACCCAAGTTGCACCAGCTTCTTGTTTTCACCCAACAAACAGCTAACAATGACCTGTTTCCTTTATCACCGTTATTTTTTGCATATCTTTCATTCATTGTTCTTTATCTCTCTACATCATTGTCTCTATCCCTCGTTTCCCTTACCGCTACCCAGTCTGAAGAAGGGTCTCGACCCGAAACATCACCCATTCCTTCTCTCCAGAGATGCTGCCTGTCTCGCTGAGTTACTCCAGCTTTTTGTGTCTATGTAAAATTAAGAGGATGTTGCCAGGACTAGAGGGTGTGAGCTATATGGAGAGGTTTTTGTAGGCTGGGTCTTGGAGCGCAGGAGGATGAAGAGTTATCTTATAAAGGTGTATAAGATAATGAAAGGAATAGATCGGGTAGATGCACGGTGTCTCTTGTCCAGAGTAGGTGAATCGAGGACCAGTGGACAAAGGTTTAAGGTGAAAGGGAAAAGATTTAATAGAAATCTGAAGGGTAACTTTTTCACACAAAGGGTGGTGGATGTATGGAACAAACTGCCAGAGGAGGTAGTTGAGGCTGGGACTATAACGATATTTAAAATATATTTGGACAGGTGCATGAATAGGACAGGTATGGAAGGATATGGACCGAACACTGGCAGGTAGGGCTAGTGTAACTGGGACATGTTGGCCGGTGTGAGCAAGTTGGGCTAAAGGGCCTGTATCCACACTCTATGACTCTATCTCTCATTTCTTTCCATCATATTAATGGCTCTTTAGCTCTTTTTAAATCTTTTAGTTCCTATTGGATCTGGACTTGTGACAGTTTACTGCATCTTTCTCCTTGGCACTGGAGTGGCCGTTCAATGTATCAACAATAGCAAAAGGGGCACAGGATCTGAATAAATGTCACAGCTGGTAGAGCAACAGTCCCACCCAGAGCCAGTAACAACTGCAAATGTCACTGAAAAGAAATTCAGCCTGGTATTTTTATTTCAATTCCACGTTTCCTATTCAGGTGGCTGCAGTATCTTCCTCCCACCCCCAGCGGCTGCCTGTTCGTTCATGAGCACTCACTTTAAACTGCTAAAAACTATCTGTGTGGGAACATGACTCTGATTTCCAGCAATTGGAAAGTTCTGCAGTTTAACATAGACCAGTAACAAAAATCACATGCAGAAATATTCAGAGCAAATAATAAGGAGCCTGATTGTGGGCAAATATTGTCCACAATCGATGTATTCATCAAGTGAGAGAGAAAGACCTCTGCTCTCTGCCAAATCTGCACAGTTAATGAATTGCCCACTTCCCTGCTTTGCCTGTGACTCGAGCAGAATTATTACACACAATTGGTTACTTGACTGGCCGGGTAAAAGCGGAATCTGTCACAGTTTAATGGTGTGTAGAAAGGGACCTGCAGATGCTGGTTTAAACCGGAAAGAGACACAAAGTGCTGGAGTAACTCAGCAGGGCAGGCTGCTGCCTCTAGAGAGAAGGAATGGGTGATGTTTCAGACTGAAGAAGGGTCTCGACCTGAAATATCACCCATTCCTTCTCTGCAGAGATACAGCCTGTCCTCCTGAGTTACTCCAGAATTTTGTTTCTATCGACAGTTTAATGGTCTTCTTTCATGTCCATCTTCCATGTTTCAAATGTTGACCTCACTGTCATCGTCCGTCCTGAAAAGGATGCAAGCTTCCGGCGACAATCAGTGGAAGCCATCACTTGTTGCAATAGATGAATTAGCTCAGGATACTTCCAGTTTCCAATTCCGTGACGTGGGGCCGGTTTAATGTTGATATCTATAGTGTATCGTGGGATGGTACTGTGTTGACAGAGAGAGAGAGAGAGATAGAGGAGAGAAAGTGCTAGAAAGAGAGAGAGATATATATGTGTGTGTATTATTAGTGTTATACTGAATTATATGACATTGCGATAAAGCTTGATTCCATAAAATATACCTAAGTGATGTATGAAAAGACATTAGCAAGGTATGGGCGGCATGGTGGCGCAGCGGTAGAGTAGCTGCCTTACACGCCAGAGACCCCCGCGATCGATCCTGATGTGTGTTGCCTGTACGGAGTTTATACGGTTTCCCGGTGATTTTCGAAATCTTCGGTTTCCTTCCACAATCCAAAGACATACAGATTTGTAAGTGAATTAGAAACATAGAAACATTGAACATAGGTGCAGGAGTTGGCCTTTTGGCCCTTCGAGCCAACACAACTGTACAATATGATCATGGCTGATCATCCAGAATCAGTAGCCCGTTCCTACTTTCTCCCCATATCCCTTGACTCTATTAGCTCCAAGAGCTAAATCTAATTCTCTCTTGAATACATCAGCTTGGTATGAATGTAAATTGCCCCTAGTGTGTAGGATAGTGTTACTGTGCAGTGATCGCTGGTCGGCGCGGACTCGGTGTGCCAAAGGGCCTGTTTCCACGCTGTATTTAAACTAGACTAAACTAAATGAGCACATCTTGGGTTGAGGATGACATCTCCACTCCATATTGTTTCCTTTAACTTGGGCAGCAGCCACAGAGCGAGTTCCTGGACCAATGGTCAATGGCAATGAGGTCCAAAACATCTCCCATACACCCATAGCCACATGCCCAGTTGGATACCTACACACACACATTGCTGTGGACACAAGTGCTCAAACTGTTGCCACATCCTCAAACTCTCAAACTCCCTTTCCAAAACTCCATAATCTCCATCCTACACAACCCCTCCTCCACTCCCCTAATCAATACCTGAAGTGCAGCCAACATTCTGCATTTGGTAAGCTCAAGCAAAATGCAATGTTACAACCCTGCAAGAGCCAAAAAAAGACAAAGTGCTGGAGTAACTCAGTGGGGCAGGGGGATGGGAGATTGCAACCTTCACGTGGTCCGCCCTGTTTCGACGAATGCAATCAACCCGGCGTGCACAATCAAATAAGATCAAATAGAACAAGTTGTCGTACAGCAACAGCAACAGCAACAGCAACAGGAGGAAGAAGAAGAAGAAGAAGAAGAAGGAGGAGGAGGAGGAGGAGGAGGAGGAGGAGGAGGAGGAGGAGGAGGAGGAGGAGGAGGAGGAGGAGGAGGAGGAGAAGAAGAAGAAGAAGAAGAAGAAGAAGAAGTGGGGCAGGCAGCATCTTCGGAGAACATGGATGGGTGGGACAGATTGTAGCAGGGAAAGAGAGAGATGGGGGAAGGACTAAGCCTGGCAATAGATAAGTGGATACAGGTGAGGGGAGTTTGTTTGGCAGTGGGTGGACAAAGTGAAGAAGTCAGGAAGTAGGATGGCACGGTGACGCAGCGGTAAAGTTGCTGCCTTACATCGCCAGAGACCCGGGTTCGATACTGACTACGGGTGTTGTCTGTACACAGTTTGTACATTCTCCCCATGGGTTTTCTCCTAGATCTTCCCTTCTAACACTTCGAAGACGAACAGGTTTGTAGGTTAATTGGCTTGGTTTAAACCTAGTGTGTGTAGCATAATGTGTGGGGACCGCTGATCGGTGTGGACTCGGTGGGCCGAAGGGACTTGGTGGGCCGAAGGGCCTGTTTTCACGCTGCATGTCTAAACTAAGCTAAAGAAGAGTAGTGACATGTGAAGCAAGAGGAAAGAATATAGGTGGAAGGGGATGTGCGAAGGGGAAAGAGTGGGGGCAGGATGGTGGGAGAAATGGGTGCATATCCAGGTGGGGTGCAGTGAAGAGGAGGGGGAAATGGGGGGTTGGGAGGTAATTGGTTATTACCTAAAACTGGAGTATTCCAAAACGGCAGAATAATACTGGAACTTAGTTTAGAGATACAGCGTGGAATCTTGCCCTTTGGCCTGTACCGACCAGCGATCCCCGCACACTGACACTATCCTAAACACACCAGGGACAATTTACATTTACACAAAGCCAACTAATCTACAAATCAATACATCTTTGGAGTGTGGAAGGAAATTTAAGATCTTGGAAGAAACCCACATGGTCACGGGGAGAATGTACAAACTCCACACAGACAGCACCCGTAGTCAGGATCGAACCCGGTCTCTGGAATTGGCTAGTGGGGTACCGCAAGGCTCGGTGCTGGAACCGCAGCTATTTACAATATATATTAATGATTTAGATGAAGGGATTAAAAGTAACATTAGCAAATTTGCAGATGACACAAAGCTGGGTGGCAGTGTGAACTGTGGGGAGGATGCTATGAGGATGCAGGGTGACTTGGACAGGTTGGGTGAGTGGGCAGATGCATGGCAGATGCAGTTTAATGTGGATAAATGTGAGGTTATCCACTGGTGGCAAAAACAGGAAGGCAGATTATTATCTATATGGTGTCAAGTTGCGAAAAGAGGAAGTACAACGGGATCTGAGGGTCTTTGTTTATCAGTCATGTAAGCATGTAGGTCCAGCAGGCAGTGAAGAAAGCGAATGGCATGTTGGCCTTTATAACAGGAGGAGTTGAGTATAGGAGCAAATAGGTCCTTCTGCAGTTGTACAGGGCCTAGTGAGACCACACCTGGAGTATTGTGTGCAGTTTTGGCCTCCAAATTTGAGGAAGGACATTCTTGCTAATGGTGGGGTGCAGCGTAGGTTCACAAGGTTAATTTCCGGAATGACGGGACTGTCATATGTTGATAGAATGGAGCGGCTGGGCTTCTATACTCTGGAATTTAGAAGGATGAGAGGGAATCTTATTGAAACATATAAGATTATTAATGGTTTGGACACGCTAGAGGCAGGAAACATGTTCCCGATGTTGGAGGAGTCCAGATCCAGGGGCCACAGTTTAAGAATAAGGGGTAAGCCATTTAAAACAGAGATGAGGAAATACTTTTTCACACAGAGAGTTGTGAGTCTGTGCAATTCTCTGCCTCAGTGGTCAGTGGAGGCTGGTTCTCTGGATGTTTTCAAGAGGGAGTTAGATAGAGCTCTTAAAGATAGCGGAGTCAAGGGATATGGGGAGAAAGCTGGAACGGGGTACTGATTGTGGATGATCAGCCATGATCACATTGAATGGCCTACTCCTGCACCTATTGTCTGTTGTCTATTGTATGTGAGAAATTCTACTGCTGCGCCACCGTGCTGCATAATCAACTTGAGCAGTGATGATTGAGGGACTACTGCCCTGACACGAGGGTTACAGACCACACACTCCACCCTCTGAAACCAGACCATCCTAGCATGAATATGGGTCCAGGTGGAACCAATAAACTGGAGAGTCAGTTGTGTTAATGGAACATATGATGAAATATGATACCCATGCTGGAACTAAAGGAAAAAGCCCATGAAGAATAAAAACTCACTGAAATTAGTTGACTATCTTCAAAGCTTTGAATAAATAACATTCCAAGTTCTTTGCATGGGGCTTTTGCATGTGTATAGCTCAGCCTGTTGACTTAATAGACATGTCTTGAAACAAAAATAAATGAAGTTAAATGTCAAATGCATTAATATCTCATGTTTATTGAAGCTGTTATTAAGAAGGATGAGGAAGGAATTATTGAACAAACCTGACTTTATGGGAATAATCATTATGGTATTTATATTTATGTGATGCCAATAGCAAGGCATTTATTATCCAGAAAGATACCTTAGAACAAATTCTTGGTTTAAATTGATCTCTTTGGTTCTCAAAATGCCATGACTGAATATTGACTATTCTGTGTGGACCAGTTTCCTGCAAGTCATCATAGTAAACGTCATAAGATCACTGTCCAGTCAATTCAACCTCACTTCTTACTGGATCACATAATCGGAGTACTTTATGTTTTAAGTGTTTTTTTAATGATGTCCGTTTCAGGAGTTCTGTCTGAAGAAAATGACCTTCAATTGCAACCAACTTGTTTTACCAAGATAGACACAAAATGCTGGAGTAACTCAGCAGGTCAGGCAGCATCTCTGGAGAGAAGGAATGGGTGACTTTTCGGGTCGAAACCCTTCTTCAGACCAAGCATCAGGGGAGAGGGAAACTAGAGAAAGGACAAGTTGGAGCCTTGTTTGACCAAGAATTTGATGACTTCATCTGCTATCTCCTCCTGCCATTTGCATGGTGATGCATTTATCTTGTGTTAAGGATAGTATATTGTAAGCTACTGCTGTGTAGTTCCAGGTTTAATGCCAGAATGTGTGTCAGAGATTGGTGATGAAGGGTTAATGATGTGAAGGAACGTAAGTCATAGATCCATACAGCATGAAACTGGCCCTTTAGCCCAATGTGTCCACTCTGACCAAAATGCCCCATCTACACTAGTTCTACTTGTCTGCGTTTGGCCCATATCCCTCTGAACCTTTCCCATTCATGTGCCTTTCCAAATATATTTTAAATGCTCTTACATATCTACAATACAATACAATACAATACAATACAATACCATTTATTGTCATTTGAACCTCAAATGAAGTTCAAACGAAATTTGGTTTCTGCAGTCAAACAAAACAAAACAGTTCCTACACGACACACAAACAATTCAATCCACAGAAAAACATCCATCACAGTGACTCTCCTCCTCACTGTGATGGAAGGCAAAGTCTTTTCTCTCCCCTGCACCATCCTTCTCCCGATTTTGAAGCCACAGGCGGGTAATGTTAAGTCCCACGGCCGTTGAGGCCGCGCCGGGCGGTATACGGCCTCGCTCCGGGCCCAAAAGTCACCAAGTTGGAGCCCCCGGCGGAATGTCCTGCGGCCATTAAAGCCGCGCCAGGCAATTTATGGTCCCGCTCCGGGTCGTTCCAACCCCGTGACACGGGCGGGAGAAATTGCGTTGCGGGAGCTCCGGAAAGCGGTCTCTCACCCGGACCCGCGAGCTCCCGATGTCACAGTCCACGGGTCTGCAGCTGCAGCTGGAGCTCCGGAGTCGGGCCGCAGCAGCGAGCCACCACCGCTCCTCACGCTCCGAGGACGGCCAGCCCCACGATGGTAAGTCCGCAGCTCCGCAGGCTCCGCGACTGGAGCCCCCAGGTCGTCCCGGTCGGAGGCCACTCCACGGAGCTAGGCCCCAACGACAATGGAGACCCGACAGGGAAAAGGTCGGGTCTCCCGTACAGGGAAGAGATTTTTAAAGTTTCCCCCTCCCCCCCCCCCGCCCCCCACATAGACACAGTTAAAAACAGTATAAAAAACACAAACAACTACATTTAACTAGACAAAAATTTAAAAAAGACAGACGTACTGCAGTCGAGCCGCTGCCGTTAGGCGCCGCCACTTCCACTGTATTACTAATATACAGTGATTAGTAATCTCAGTGTATTACTAATATACAGTGTGCAGTGTACAGGATCTGAGATGCTAATTTATGATGTATCTAAGTGCTTATGTACAGTGCATTCAGAAAGTATTCTGACCCCTTCACTTTTTCCACATTTTGTTACATTACAGCCTTATTCTAAAATGATTAAATTCATTTTTTTATCATCAATCTACACACAATACCCCATAATAAAAAAGTGAAAACAGGTGTTTAGAAATATTTTTAAAGTAATTAAAAAGAAATAACTGAAATATCACATTTACATAAGTATTCAGACCCTTTACTCAGTACTTTGTTGAGGCACCTTTGGCAGCGATTACAGCCTCAAGTCTTCTTGGGTATGACGCTACAAGCTTGGCACACCTGTATTTCGGTAATTTCTCCCATTCTTCTCTGCAGATCCTCTCAAGCTCTGTCAGGTTGGATGGGGAGCGTCGATGCACAGCTATTTTCAGGTCCCTCCAGAGATGTTCGATCGGGTTGAAGTCCGTCTCTGGCTGGGCCACTCAAGGACATTCACAGACTTATCACAAAGCCACTCCTGCTTTGTCTTGGCTGTGAGCTTTGGGTCATTGTCCTGTTGGAAGGTGAACCTCCGTCCCAGTCTGAGGTCCAGAACGCTCTGGAGCAGGTTTTCATCAAGGATCTCTGTACTTTGCTCCGTTCATCTTTCCCTTGATCCTGACTAGTCCCAGTTCTGCCACTGAAAAACATAGGTATGTTACAATACTTACCTTCAGCGGCGCTGCAATTCTTCCACTGGCCGTGTGCGCGATTTTGGCGCCTTTGAGGGGGGGGGCCGGGGTTAAAACGCGGGTTTCTCCTACCTTGTCCAGGATTATATTTCGTTGGAGTGCAAGCTTTTGCTGAAGAATCGTTCCGACGGGCGTTCTGTGTATTTTTATTTTTTATTCGCCCGACAATTTCAGCGCTGGAGTTATTTTAAAATCAGCTTCCAAAGCCGTCAATGCCGACAACGGGGACGGATTTCACGCATGGGACAGGTAAACGAAAGCCGTTTATTTTATGTATAAAAGTGCTCCTTAAGATGCCTTTAATTCACATTTTAAGTTGCGAAATGATGATTTTATTCCCCAAACGAACTGGCAGTATTTTTCATGCCGATACGGGTTTAAATTCACCGCAACTGCAACGTTACAAATGATCGCGTTCCAGAAAAAAACACTCGCAAGATGATTTAAATGGCCATTAATTTACAGGTATTAAACATTAAATTTCTTCCATTTGGCCTATAAATCCATGACAATGAGATTTAAAAATTATGTTATATTGTGAATTCTTGTGTGAATGTTATTTGGACACTTAAGCTATTTAAAAATGTTAATCTATTCTTATGAAATTGATAGATGTTTAGATCTAGTAATTGAATTTTGTAATTAGCTACAATTAGGTAACTAACTAATTATATGCTTTAATTTCATGACATCTAAGTAAGATTGTTTCATATTTGTTTCAGAATGCTTCAATCTATAATCATAGAATCATAGAAAGTAGGTGCGAGAGCAGACCACCAGGTCCATCGAGCCCGCACCGCCATTCGCTCATGGCTGAACACCAAACAAACACCCCTACCCACAAACAGTAGACACAAGACACAGAACACAAGACACTACCCTCCCCTTTATACCGCTATCACCCCTCTCCACCCCAAGAACCGCGTGATCTCCTGGGGGAGGCAAAAAACCGGATAAAAACCCAGGTCCAATTCGGGAAAACAATCCGGGAAATTCCTCTCCGACCCCAATCCAGGCGATCGACACTTGTCCAGGAGATCACTCAGGTCTTACTATACTAACCCTACCTAGGTCCATATCCCTGCCCTCTCCCCGTAGCCCCTTATCCCCTTGGCAGCTAAAAAACCATCTATTTTAGACTTAAATATATTTAATGTTTCTGCTTCCACTGCTCCCTGGGGCAGTGAATTCCATAAATTAACCACCCTCTGGGTGAAGAAGTTCTTCCTCATCTCAGTTTTAAAAGAGCCCCCCCTTATTCTGCAACTATGTCCCCTAGTTCTAGTTTCCCCGATCATTGGGAACATCCTTGGTGCATCCACCCGATCAAGGCCCCTCACGATCTTATATGTTTCAATGAGATCGCCTCTCATTCTTCTAAACTCCAAAGAGTAGAGTTCCAGCCTACTTAACCTTTCCTCATATGTCAATCCCCTCATTGCAG
>JAXLNO010005735.1:0-147002 GCA_038087875.1 Malacoraja senta | reverse complement strand
TCATTCGGCCCATCTGTGCTAGCCCAGGAGGTGACCCTTCTGCCAATCAGGCATGTTCTCTGTCCCCACTGTTCTGTCCCCCCCACACTGTTCTCTGTCCCCACACTAGCCCTCCCCAGCCACCACCCTCAGTGTGTGATGATCATAATAGTCAAAGGTGACTCTACTCAAAACTCAGATTACACCCCACCAAAAATAGTTGCTTAAGTGTCCCTTTGGCCAATCAGGCCCTGTACTAGCCCAGGATGTGCCCCGAAGGCTCATCAGTCCTTTACTAGCCCTCAGCCCTCAATGTGTGATGATCATAATAATCATAAGAGTCAAGTGTTTGATTTGATGAATTTATTTTTATTTCATTGCAAGACCCACCCACTTTAATACAACTTGGCTCCAGTTTCAGAGGAAAATTCTTTCTTTTCCACAGCAGCATCAGCAGCAGCAGGCGCCTGGTCCTATATCCTCCTTCATTGTTCACATCTGTAGAAAAGAAAAGAGGAAAAAAGTCAACATTTGTCTCTCTCTTGTATTTCCCCCGGTACGTACTCGCTCACCTCACTGCAGTGTTTCCCACAAAACAGTGGGAAAAACAGCAAAAATGCTCTCTCTCTCTCTCTCTGTCTCTGTCTCCCTGTCTCTCCCTCTCTCTCTCTACCTGTCTCTCTGTCTCCCTGTCTCTCTCTCTCTCTCTACCTGTCTCTCTCTCTGTCTGTCTGTCTGTCTCTGTCTCTCTGTCTCTCTCCGTCTCTCTGTCTCCCTCTCTCTCTCCGTCTCTCTCTGTCTGTCTCTGTGTCCCTCTATGTCTCTCTCACTCTCTGTCTCTCTCTCTATGTCTCTGTGTTTCTCTGTCTCTCGCTCTGTGTCGGTCTCTCTTTCACTCTCTCCTTCCCTATTTCTCTCTCTCTCTCTCTCTCTCTTTCTCTCTCTCTCTCTGTATCTATGTCTCTCTCTCTCTCTCTCTCTCTCTCTGTATTGAGTCTAGAAGTTGGGAGGTCACGTTGCAGTTGTACGAGACGTTGGTGAGGTTGCGTTTAGAGTATTGCATTCAGTTCTGAGCACCTTGTTACAGGAAAGATGTCATTGAGTTTGGAAAGGGCGCGGAGAAGATTTACTTGGATGTTGCCGGGACTCGAGGGGCCTGAGCTACAGGGAGAGGTTGGGGCAGGCTGGGACTCTATTCCTTGGAGCGCAGGAGGATGAGGGGTGATCTTATAGATGTGTACAAAATCACCAGAGGAATAGATCGGGTAGACGCACAGAGTCTCTTGCCCAGAGTAGGGGAATCGAGGATCAGAGGACACGGGTTTAAGGTGAGAGAGGCGGGGGTGGGGAAAATGGAATAGGAGTCTGAGGGGCAACTTTTCCACACAGAGGGTGGTGTGTTATGGATCGAGCTGCCGGAGGAGGCAGTTGAGGCTGGGACTATCACAACACTGGGATAGGTACATGGATGGGACAGGTTTCGACGGATATGGGCCAAACGCGGGCAGCATGTGGGACTAGTGTAGATGGGGCATGTAGGCCAGTGTGGCAAGTTGGGCCAAAGGGCCTGTTTCCACACTGTATCACTCTGTCTCTCTGTTTCTCTCTCTCTGTCCCTCTGTCTCTCTGTCTCTCTCTCCATATCTCTCTCTCTCTCTCTGCTAGAGGGGATTTGGGCGAACGTAGACCCCGATTCAGACAATGCCAACTGCGGGCTGGCAGGGGGGGAATGGGTTGAAGGGCCTGTTTTGGCCGGTCTGGGCTCCTCACATCCACGCCGTTGTCACGCAAGGTCGGCTTGGTGAGTTTGGGGGAGGGGTTTAGGGAAATGGTTTGGAAATGAGACAGAAATCTGCCTGAAGGGCTATATTAAGTGTGAATATAGTGTGAGTTATAAAATGCGGGGATCGGCCAGCAAGCGCCCGTGCATGTTCCCCCTGCTGCATTAAAGGGAATGCATGCATCACAGGCTGCATTTTGAATGGGATGCATGCATCACTGGCCTGCATTAAAGGGAATGCATGCGTCACTGGCTGCATTAAAGGAATGCATGCATCACTGGCCTGCATTAAAGGGAATGCATGCTTCACTGGCTGCATTAAAGGGAATGCATGCATCACTGGCTGCATTAAAGGGAATGTATGCATCACTGGCTGCATTAAAGGGAATGCATGCATCACTGGCTGCATTAAAGGGAATGCATGCATCACTGGCTGCATTAAATTGGAATGCATGCACGCATCACTGGCTGCATTAAAGGGAATGCATGCATCACTGGCTGCATTAAAGGGCATGCATGCATCACTGGATGCATTAAATGGAATGCATGCATCACTGGCTGCATTAAAGGGAATGCATGCATCACTAGCTGCATTAAAGGGAATGCATGCATCACTGGCTGCATTAAATGGAATGCATGCATCACTGGCTGCATTAAAGGGAATGCATGTGTCACTGGCTGCATTAAAGGGAATGCATGCATGCATCACTGGCTGCATTAAAGGGAATGCATGCATCACTGGCTGCATTAAAGGGCATGCATGCATCACTGGCTGCATTAAATGGAATGCATGCATCACTGGCTGCATTAAAGGGAATGCATGCATCACTGGCTGCATTAATGGAATGCATGCATCACTGGCTGCATTAAAGGGAATGCATGCATCACTGGCTGCATTAAAGGGAATGCATGCATCACAGGGAATGCATGCATCACTGGCTGCATTAAAGGGAATGCATGCATCACTGGCTGCATTAAATGGAATGCATGCACGCATCACTGGCTGCATTAAAGGGAATGCATGCATCACTGGCTGCATTAAAGGGCATGCATGCATCACTGGATGCATTAAATGGAATGCATGCATCACTGGCTGCATTAAAGGGAATGCATGCATCACTAGCTGCATTAAAGGGAATGCATGCATCACTGGCTGCATTAAATGGAATGCATGCATCACTGGCTGCATTAAAGGGAATGCATGTGTCACTGCTGCATTAAAGGGAATGCATGCATGCATCACTGGCTGCATTAAAGGGAATGCATGCATCACTGGCTGCATTAAAGGGCATGCATGCATCACTGGCTGCATTAAATGGAATGCATGCATCACTGGCTGCATTAAAGGGAATGCATGCATCACTGGCTGCATTAAATGGAATGCATGCATCACTGGCTGCATTAAAGGGAATGCATGCATCACTGGCTGCATTAAAGGGAATGCATGCATCACAGGGAATGCATGCATCACTGGCTGCATTAAAGGGAATGCATGCATCACTGGCTGCATTCAAGGGAATGCATGCATCACTGGCTGCATTAAAGGGAAAGAGAGAGAGAGAGAGAGAGAGAGAGAGAGAGAGAGAGAGAGAGAGAGAGAGAGAGAGAGAGAAGAGAGAGAGAGAGAGAGGGAGGGAGGAGGGAGGGAGGGAGGGAGTGGGAGGGAGAGAGGGAGAGGAGAGAGAGAGAGAGAGAGAGAGAGAGAGAGAGAGAGAGAGAGAGAGAGAGAGAGAGAGAGAGATCCACCTCTCCCTCCCTCTCTGGTCGTCACGGTGACCCAGCGGTAGTGTTGCCACCTCACGGCGCCAGAGACCCCGGTTCCATCCCGACCACGGGTGCTGTCTGTGCGGTGTTTGCACGTTCTCTCCCCGTGACCTGTGTGGGTTTTCTCCGGGCGCTCTGTTTTTCTATCACACTCCAAAGATGTGCGGGTTTGTATGTTAATTGGTTTCTGGGAAAGATTGTAAATTTGTCCCCTGTGTGTGTGTGTAGGATAGTGTTAGTGTGCGGGGATCGCTGGTCGGCACGAACTCGGTGGGGCCGAAGGGCCTGTTTCCGTACTGTATCTCTAAACTAAACTAGACTAAACTGGTTGAAGAACATAATTTAAACATCAAGGTGTCAACAAAGTGTAAAATATGTTTTCATTTTATTTGGAAAGGCCACTAAAGAAAACAGAGAAAGAGTTGAGTATAGGAGCAATGAGGTCCTTCTGCAGTTGTACAGGGCCCTAGTGAGACCACACCTGGAGTATTGTGTGCAGTTTTGGCCTGTTCGCCTTCCTAATCCACCATCATTCCTGTGCCCAAGTCTAACACAACATCCTGCCTCAATGACTACAGACCGATTGCCCTTACATCTGTGGCCATGAAGTCATTTGAGCGCATTATTCTCGCTCACCTCAAAACCAGCACTTCATCCAACATGGACCCACATCAATTCGCATATAGAGCAAACAGGTCAGTAGAAGACACAGTCAACCTGGCCATCCATCACACTCTGCAACACCCTGGAAACCGCCAACACTTACGCCCGCATCCTGTTCATGGACTACAGTTTCGGCATTCAACTCCATCAACCCGGTTAAACTTTCCATAAATTAACGGACATGAACATTGACCCCTGCGTCTGTCATTGGATCTATAGCTTCCTTTGGAACAGACAACAGAGGGTGAAGATACATAACACCATATCTCACCCTCTGCACCTCAGTACAGGAGCCCCTCAGTGCTGCGTCTTGTCACCCTGGTTATTCTCACTCTACACAAATCAACTCACATCCCAGTATAGTTCAGTCAAAATATAAAAATACGCAGATGACACAACCATTATAGGTCTCATCTCTAACAACAACGAAACAGAATACCGCACTCAAACAAACAAAGCAGATAATAACCTCCTACTCAACACATCAAAAACACATGAACTTATCATTGATCTCAGACGTAAGGCACAACCCAAGACCCCCCTACTCATCTCTGGCGAACCCATATCCACCACTGACTCATTCAAATTTCTTGGCACTCACATAAGCAATAACCTCAAATGGAAAATCAATTCAGATCACATTTATAAAAAAGCCAACCAAAGACTTTTCTTTCTCCGTCAGCTCAAGACGTTCAGAGTGAGGAAACATCTCCTAATCCGATTTTACACAGCCATCATCCAAGCATGCCTCACTTCATCAATAACAGTTTGGTACAACAGTTTAGACACTCACCCCGTAATAAACTACAGCGCATTGTCAACAAAGCATCCAAAATCATCAGCACTTCCCTCCCATCAATAGAATCACTCAATCTCAAACGGTCCGTGTCAAGGGTGAAGAAAATCATTTCTGATCCCTCCCACGCAGCTCACCACATCTTCCACCTGCTGCCGTCAGGAAGGCGCTAGAGCTCACTGCCCGCCAAAACATCACGACTTAAAAACAGTTTCTACCCATATGCAATTCGAACTCTGACCACTCTATGACAACATCACATAGCCACCTCGTGCATGTACTGTATACTGTTTGTTGTTGTGTTTTATGTTATGTTTGATGGGAATCAGCCTATTGTGTAACATCCTGTACTGAACATGAATTCCACCAGCTTGACTGTGTGGTCATTAAATAATCTGAATCTGAATCTGAATAACAAGAGGAGTATTGGAGCAGTTGTACAGGGCCCTGGTGAGACCACACCTGGAGTATTGTGTGCAGTTTTGGCCTGTTGGCCTTTATAACAAGAGGAGTTGAGTATTGGAGCAAAGAGGTCCTTCTGCAGTTGTACAGGGCCCTGGTGAGACCACACCTGGAGTATTGTGTGCAGTTTTGGCCTGTTGGCCTTTATAACAAGAGGAGTTGAGTATTGGAGCAAAGAGGTCCTTCTGCAGTTGTACAGGGCCCTGGTGAGACCACACCTGAAGTATTGTGTGCCCGCACACACGCACGCCCTCCACCCGCGCGTGTGTGAACGGGCGATTCATCCCCAACAACACTGCTCCGGATGGGTCACTGTCAAGAGCCCTAGCAGGTCTCACCTCTCTGTCTATCGAATTGGCTGAGAACTCTGGAGTAGACAACTCCTGGACTGGGTTTCTAGAATCCTGGTTTGGGAAATGGAAGCACATCTTTACCTCAGCTCTAACATCAGTGGTAGTCATGGTGGGGTTACTGTGTTTGTTCAGATGTTGTATCATTCCCTGCGTACGGGGATTGGCTCAGCGATTGATAGAAACAGCCCTGACAAAGAACAGCGCTGCCACCATGATGGCCTTCAGAACACAGTATAACCAACGAGAGGGGGATAGGGAGGCGAAGAATCTGCTGCTAGCATTAGAAAAGGAGGATATAGTAGAAATCAAAGGTTGCGTAGCAAAAAAGAAAAGGGTGGATTGTGAGGAAAGAGTTAACAGACATGGTTGATTTAGACTAGGGATAGAGAAATGGCTTGGGGTGTCAGCAGAAGCCAGACTGCTGGTAAATAGAAAATAACGATATATAGAACAGAGAGAAATTCTAGATAAAAAGTAACAAATTCAGCAGAAGATTTGAGGAGTAAGTAGAAAGGGAGAAAGTACATAAAGTCAAACATATCTGCGCATGCCTAATGAACTTACATGAATATGTACACACACCCACTATGACAAGATGCCTAATTTAAATGCACATGCGATGCATGATATAGAACTAAAAATTAAAGGATTGCTGGCCCAGAGCCCACCACTGGACTTCCCGATACACTCAGTCAAGGCTGGAGACTGGGTATTAATAAAAACGTGGAAAGAAGAAAAGCTGCAACCTAAGTGGACTGGACCCTACCTGGTGTTACTAATCACCGAGACGGCAGTACGAACAAAAGAGAAAGGGTGGACACACGCAAGTCGAGTTAAGGGTCCTGTGGAGGCCCCACCAGACAATATCAGCCCGTGGACATGTGCGCAAAGGAGAGGAACCATTGACTTTAATATTTACCAAGAACCCGCGGGAAAATGAAGATTTTGTGTTGGTGGGTCGTGTGTTGGGTGGTTACCCAACTCGTGAGTAATATAACATGCATAAAAATCACAATACCACAGAATAGAAGGCCCACCACCATCCCATTTAATGTATGTAAAAGAAAATGGTGGTGTGGCTATAGAATGTATGTATGCACCCATCCCTGTAGAAATTGGCACGCGGTGTTTACTTCATCAAAATATGGGTGGCATCGAACCACATATCAAACTGATAGGTGGAAAATATATCAAAACCCGAACGAGAAATTGCCAGGACGTATATATGTGAGCATACAGAGTGTTCAAATGCAGGAAAGTGGTAGGTATTGGATATGTGCAGATAAAACAGGGAAGGACACATGTCTGAAGTTTGAGATAGAAGTGAAGCGGGATGGGGAGATGGTAAGTATGAGGATAGGGGAAAGGTGTTCAAGATAGATGACAGTCAGAATAGGGATCCCGGGGCAACACCAGCACCACCAGTAGTCAGCAAAGTCACCAGGGAGAATGAGTCTAAGGATCTGAAGATAATGATAGTAGAAGGAGAAACAGGATTAAGGCAGTTATATGAGAAGGGAATACCAACAGGGGGAAAAGGAGCCAACACCTTGCTTGCCTGGATGATGTACACAGCCAGAAGTATGCAATGAACCAATTGTTACACCTGCGCCGGAGCTAGGCCTCAGCTGGTCCCAGTACCATTTCCCCTGAATTGGAATAGAACACCTAGGGCTATGTCATGTATACTACAGCTATTCACGAATCCCCTCTTACCAAAGAATGTGATATGCCAGAGTTATCATTACCTATTTCCGACCAGCAACAACAATACGAAGGGCCGAAGGGAAGACCCTCGACCTCCTCCATTTACCAGTCCTCTTGGGGAGTAGGGGTTTGAGTGCTATACAAGAAATAACCCAGAGGGACAGGATATGGGGAAGGTGCTCAACTGCAATCAGACGTATAACATAACGGCTGAGGAACAGGGACCACTGTTCAATAGCTCCTGGCTAAAAAAGCAGATAGTCAGTAGAGCCGATGTCTGGTGGTGGTGCGGGGAAAATACCCTGTGGCCCCGGTTACTGGGGTCATGGACGGGAACCTGTACCCTCACACAACTGATGATGCCCTTCACCATAGCAGTAGAACATGCTGTAGAACTCAATGAAGGAAGCCAACAACAAAAGAGAGGGGTGAAAGAATCATTCGACACACACATATATATATATAGATGCGATAGGGGTGCCAAGAGGGGTACCCGATGAATTCAAAGCCAGAAACCAGATAGCTGCGGGCTTTGAGTCATGCTCTTCTGGTGGTCCACAATTAATAAAAATGTGGACTGGATCAACTACCTATACTACAATCAACAACGCTTTATAAATTACACTCGAGATGCGGTTGAAGGATTAGCGGAACAACTGACAGCTACCAGCCAAATGGCCTGGCAAAATCGCATGGCCTTGGACATGCTACTGGCTGAGAAGGGAGGGGTATGTGTAATGTTTGGCGAACAATGTTGCACATTCATCCCCAACAACACTGCTCCGGATGGGTCAGTGTCAAGAGCCCTAGCAGGTCTCACCTCTCTGACTATCGAATTGGCTGAGAACTCTGGAGTAGACAACTCCTGGACTGGGTTTCTAGAATCCTGGTTTGGGAAATGGAAGCACATCTTTACCTCAGCTCTAACATCAGTGGTAGTCATGGTGGGGTTACTGTGTTTGTTCGGATGTTGTATCATTCCCTGCGTACGGGGATTGGCTCAGCGATTGATAGAAACAGCCCTGACAAAGAACAGGGCCGCCACCATGATGGCCTTCAGAACACAGTATAACCAACGAGAGGGGGATAGGGAGGCGAAGAATCTGCTGCTAGCATTAGAAAAGGAAGATAGTAGAAATCAAAGGTTGCGTAGCAAAAAAGAAAAGGGTGGATTGTGAGGAAAGAGTTAACAGACATGGTTGATTTATACTAGGGATAGAAAAATGGCTTGGGGTGTCAGCAGAAGCCAGACTGCTAGTAAAATAGAAAATAACGATATATAGAACAGAGAGAAATTCTAGATAAAAAGTAGCAAATTCAGCAGAAGATTTGAGAAGTAAGTAGAAAGGGAGAAAGTACATAAGGTCAAACAAATCTGTGCATGCCTAATGAACTTACATGAATATGTACACACAGCCACTATGACAAGATGCCTAATTTAAATGCACATGCGATGCATGATATGGGAGGTGCCTTTGACGTTAGGTGGACGTTCCAGGACGTTCTCGTGGGAATGTGGGCTTTATGTTATGATTGGAAGAAGCTCAATGGGGAGGGATGAGGGTGTGACAATGATACCCATGAAATGTATAAAGATAGAAGACATCCCGATCCTCGGTGTGCCTCTAGGGGACATCAGAGGAGGCACCTATTCTGCAGAAATGATTTAAATAAAAAGCTTCTTTGCCGACTTTGTCTCTAAAAGCGTTTGTGATTTTGCATGTCACACTTATGTATGGCTTAATTGTATTCATGCATAGTATGATTTGGCTGAATACCACACAAAGGGGTTTTCACTGTATCTAGTTAGCCGTGTCAATAATAAACCAACACGTTGTATCTAGCGATTGCAGCACCCAGTGTTTATTTTAAGCAGGGTAGCAAGGTTGTATTAAAATTTCCTTTTGCCTTTGACTACGTGGTGAATGTAAAGATGGGTCATAATGCACTGTATCGTTACTACTGTTTATTCATAATAAACATACTTTGCTGCCCTAGCTGTCCGTGGTCTGTCACTGGAACTAGAGAGAGAGAGAACTGGGTGGGAAGGTTGTAATTATACCAGTGATGTGGGGTGTGGTTAGTAGTGGTGAGGTCAGTATGTTAAAGGTACATGCACATTTCATCTACAGTGAAGAGCCATCTTTTTTTCCACCGCTGAAGACCTCCATGCGCCAGTACAATATTCTGTCGGCGTGGGCGATTCGGCATTTGCAATACTGAGGATCAGGACATATTTCCAAATCAGAATGGCGGTCAATTTGGATCTTGATCTGCAGGTGCTATTTTTACACGGTAGATTTCAAAGGGAGAACAGCACTAATTGCCCGCTTGGAAAGCGAAAGGGTGTTGATTCCACCGTCCAGAGGAAAATGATTATAATCTTCCATTCAGTGGCCAAAAGTAACACCAGTCCAAATTAGTCATTTTCCCTGCAGCTTCCAAGTTCACGCGAGTCCTACTGTCTGGTCAAAAAGACGGTGATTCAATTATTATTTGAACAGAGATTGATGGCGGAGGAGTTAGCTTGGTAATGTTATTGAATGTCAAGGCAGTTTACATCTTGCCTAATACTACACCTGCAAACAACTTTGCTGACATTCACACATTTCCTAAACATGGAACTCATATCTATACCAACATCTTTGATTTAAATCAGAAAATACAAACAAAATTCGCAGCAGTCCGAACGGATGCCTCGCAGCGTCAGAGACCCGGGTTTGATCCCGACTACGGACGCTGTCTGTGTGAACGTCGTACGTGGGTTTTCTCCGGGCGCTGGTCTCCACCCACATTCCAAACTCGTGCAGGTTTATCGGTTAATTGCCCTTTGTAAATTGCCCCTAGTAAGACTGCGTCGAAACGGGCTTTTCGGCACAGCATGCCCCATCTACATTAGTCCCAACTCCCCACGCTTGGCTCATAACCCTCTAAACCTATCCTATGCATGTACCTGTCCAATTGTCTATTTATTGTTATGATAGTACCTGTCTCAACCTCCTCTGGCAGCTCGTTCCATATACCCACCACTCTTTGTGTAAAAATGTTATCCCCAGGTTCCTATTAAATCTCCACACTCACCCACCTCTCACCGTAAATCTATATCCTCTGGTTCTCGAGTCCCCTATTGTGAGCAAAAAACTCAAGCGCATTTACCTGATTGATTGCTCACATAATTTTGTAAACCTCTTTCAGATCACCCCATCCTTTTGCACTCTAAGGAATGACATCCAGAACCAGGGGCCACATTTCCAGAATCAGGGACCACAGTTTAAGAATAAGGAGTAAGCCATTTAGAACGGAGACGAGGAAACACTTTTTCTCACTGAGAGTGGTGAGTCTGTGAAATTCTCTGCCTCAGAGGGCAGTGGATGCTTTCAAGAGAGAGCTAGATAGGGCTCTTAAAAATAGCGGAGTCAGGGGATATGGGGAGAAGGCAGGAACGGGATACTGATTGGGGATGATCAGCCATGATCACATTGAATGGCGGTGCTGGCTCGAAGGATCGAATGGCCTACTCCTGCACCTATTTTCTATTGAAATCAGAGTCTTCTCAACCTCACCCTCCCTGAACATAGACTCAGTGACATGCAGAACAGTTCAGCATAGGAACAGGCCCTTGGGGCCACACCTTCTGTTCCAAACGTGATGCCAAGTTGAACTAATCTCCTCCACCAACACATGTTCCATATCCCTCCTTTCCCTGCATATCTATGCCTTTCTAAAGACTTCAAATGCCACTATCAAGTCTCCTTGTAAATCTTCTCTGGACTCTTTCCAGCTGGTGTGTTAAAAACAACGTGCATGAAGAATTCAGTGTGTCAGGCAGCATCTGTGGTGGGAATCGACTGACAACGTTTTGAAGTCACCAGTCTGAACAAGAGTTCCAGCCTGAATTGTTGTTGGTTCATTCCATCCCACAGATGTTGCCTGACCCACTGTGTTCCTCCAACAGTTTTGCTCAACGATCCAACATCTGCAGTTTCTAGTATCCCCAGAGATCTGTTAACTGTCACCATTTAATTGCCCTATTTTATTACATTTTGTATTACATTTCTGTTAAATTATGTTGCAGTCTTGGAAATGTTTTCACCTCAGCTGCGAACCTGCGTTCCTAGTGTACATTGCTACTTTAATCATGCTAAATTATGATCACTGCCATCAAAACACCTCATCACTACCACTACAATACTACTCCCATCTTGCTGCCAAGCAATACCCACCATTTTCTATACAGTCGCCTTAATACTATTTCTTAAATGAATTTGAGAACCTCTGCACTCTGCTTCAGTGACAGATAATATTAAGTGTAAATTCACAACTATTTATTGTTCTGGGGTGGGTTATTTTGCACCATATAAACAGGCCAAAATATTTCTCCTTCCGTATCCCTAAGTTTATTTGATATACGATGATAAATACAAAACAATGGATCATTTAAATGTTTACTGTGCTGATGGGGATCATTCATCCTATCAGGCCAATGCCACCTCTCTACTGGAGAAAATCACTTGTTCAACCCCAGCCCTTCGACTGTAGTTTTGCATGTTTTTGCTCACAATTAGTTTATCCAATTCTCTCTTTGTGATGAAACATAAATAGGATTTGGATCAATGAACGGAGAAAGAAAATTTCAAGGGTACAAATGACTATCTTTATTATGTCAAATTACAAGATAAAGCATTAAAAAAGCAATGAATCTCATGGCTTTCAGCTCAATGTGTTAAATGATAGAAGCCATGGCAAATACCATCAAGTCTCACAGTCTTCTGCCCATTGGAGACTCCTATTTATGATGGCTGGTGTAGAGATCTTGCGGGCCCAGCCACTGTCCTTCAAAGATTCTGCATTAAATCAAGCACCGAGCTATTCTTGCATGTCTCAGAGAAAAGAAAGGTTTAACTTCTCCTTTAGCTACACTGTAAATATCCTTGTAGGCTGCTCCATCATTTCCCAGTTATTCTAAGTGAGCCCTCAATCATCTAATTGTTTCCCAAAGCCAGCCTACTTGCTTACCATAAAGTGCAGTTAGCAGAAAATGTCATCATAGGTGAAAACCCTGTTTACCTTTTCCAATGCACTAAGGACATAATGGAGCCAATTACACAACATCTACGTGCCATACACTTGAAATTCCAAACGCACGTTGCATATAATTCCTTGTCCGCTCTCAAACCCTCCAGCAAAGTGAGCAGCCTCCCTATCCATTCTTCCCATCAAAGATTGATAATTTTCCAGAGCTCCAAGAACTTAATATGTGATTCACCACCCTCTGACTCTTGAGATTCCTCCTTATCCCTTTCTAAAGATACATCATGTTATTCTGAGAAATGTGCTTGCCAAGACCATGGCATCTGCAGTTTTAGTCTCCTGATCTTAGGAAGAATGTTCTTGTTATGGAGGGAGTGCCGTGAAGGTTGATCAGATTTCAGGGATGGGAGGACTAATGTATGAAGGGCGATTTGGGCGATTAGTTTTACATTGTGATTAGGACCATTCAAAATCAACTACAACATTCTTATGGGTCTGTACAGATTGAAGAGAGTCAAGAGTATTTTATTGTCATATGTCCCAGATAATATAATGAAATTCTTACTCGCTGCAGCACAATGGAATATGTAAACATAGTACATGGTAAACAATATGAAAAACGAGAAAGAGAAAAACAAAATCAATGTGCACATATATATATATATACACACACACACACACATATATGTGTAGAAAAGTACGCATACATATATTCAAGAGGGAAATCCGGTCAGTTCAGGACCCAGTGGTCACAATCTGATGATCAGGCTTCAAGTTGAGATGAAGAGCGATTACTTCTCCCACAGAATGATGAAGGTGTGGAATGTTATACCACTGGAAGCAGTTGAACACAGATCATTGAATTTATACAAGGAGTTATATGTTATTTGTATGGTCAAAGGATCAGAGAAATAAAAGGATCAAGGTATAAATGTTAGGTCACAATTGATCACATGGAATAATAGTTGAGGCTCAAATGCCTGAATTCCTATTACTTTTATATTCTGCATTTCAACATTTTTATATTTATCATGGCCACATTTCCTCTGCATCGAAGAACATGATAACTGGGATGCTTAAAAGGTACCGAGACCCTGGTGTCAATGCCTTTTTGCAGATGCATACATTGGTTTGGTGTTCACAAAGCGAGGACAAATCAGAAATAATTTTCTGAACACGCCATCCATTGCTATTTCAATGTGCTTACCCAAGATACAAAAAAAAATACTATATTAATCTATATTAAAAAATGTTTGGATAAAATAAACAAAACACGGTCATCGAATGTCCCTGGGTAAGTTGTCCACCCCCTGCCCTCCACCCCTTTGAGAAGTGGCTGAAGGGAGATATTAAAATACATAAAGCTTTTAAATGAATCACTATGGTGAAAACATTTCCACCATAAAATCCAGCAGGGAATTCGACAGAGAATGCTCCCTCTCCTCCCCTCCCACCCAATACAGGTGAGAATGAGGATCCAGATCAATGAATTGCATTTAGGGGATGGCTGGGCAAACACAAAAGAGAAAAGAATAGTCGGTTCTACATTGGAGAATCCAGCATAGACTTGCCAACCATGTTGCAGATCGCATAAGGTGGGAAGAGGGTCATGTGGACTATATGCAGCAGTACTGGCAGGATCGGCAGAGTGGCCTGTTCCTTCACACTTGTCTCTACTACAACCTTGTATTACTTTGACTGCCAATTCATTTTTGATCATTTTGTTCCCATTCATTCGTTAAAAAATACAAAATCAACTTTGACGTAAGAATACTGTGATTGATGCTGTTGCAAATAAATGGAGGCCTTACATTTTCTTAACAACAATTTAATTTTGCGCCTTGCATATTATATCTTTCATATTATATCTTGCATATTCCATATATCTTGCCTTTACTTGGCAACATGAAGCCACTATAAAACAGGGTGCAATCCAATGTGTTTACTTGGATTTCATGCCAATCTATTTCCAAAAATCTTATACGCAATGGTCTATTCATCAAACACATTCTACAGGCAACTATTATTAGGTGAAATCTCAAGAGCAGAACGTACCAAATGAGCCACATAAAATGAACTTGATCACTGTGCCACCAATCACTGTGGACAATTTTATATTCATATGGATGATAAATTCTTTGCATTAGATTAGAAATGTACAAAGTACAAACAATCAAGACTTTTGACATCAAATAACCAAGCGTTATGTAACAACATTTATTGGTGCTGTGTCTCAGACTAAATGCAGTGTTAAAACAAAATATATTCTATCCAATAATGACTGTAGCTAATGGAATCAGCAACTAAAAACAGAAGACTGAAAGCATTCAATGGCTCAAGCAAAATTATTGGGACAAATGGTTGATGTCACAAATAGGGTCAAGAACCTGCACCAGGCCTGTGAGGGAAGAGGATGAATTGCCAATATATAGCAATCAGGGAGGGATAGGACAGAGGCTGGTAGATCAAACGTAGAACCAGGTGGGGAGAGGATAATGGGTGGATGGAAACAGGTAGGAGAGGAGGAGGAAGAGGTGAACAACAGGAGAATAAACTGTTCAAATGAGACAGAGGTTCACTTGCATCTCTTTCAACTTTCTCTACTGCAATCATTGCTCACGCTGTGGAGAAACTAGCTTAGATGTCAACCATTTTGTACAGCACATCCCTTTGAAGTAAAGATCATCCTGAGATCTGTTGTATGGTATTTTAATACCCCTTCCCACTCACACACTGACCCATCTGTCGTTAACCTTGGGCACAGAAAGTTTTAAGTAAAATATCTGATAATCCACCTGGGTAACTTTATATGAATATAAAGTTTTCACATTTCAGCTTATCCATACCACTGGTGTTCATTTGTTCTCCCACAACCACCCATACACCAACTTTGCTCCATCTGCCCTCATCCCCTCCCCAGCTGATTTTACTTCGGAGTCACGTGAGTGACTACGTGAAGAAGCCCCGTCCAGCCGCACACGCGTCATTATCGATCAGACGCATAGCGTTCATGACCGTGTGTGGAGGAGCAGGAGCTCCTCCAGCCGGTGAGTAAAACAAAAGTAAAACAAAAGTCGGAAGGTAAGTGGGTTACTTTTCACTTACAGGAGCGTTTCCTTCCCGTTTAGACTTGTTTGGTGGAACTCCACACAAGTTTATTATGGAGAAATGGGAAGGAGAGGCGGCCAGGGACGCACCGTAGTAAAACCCCAGATCCTAAGGGTAGCGGGCGTCAGTCAGGGGAGTCAGTGGCAGCGAAGTCATTAACTCCAGTTGTGGTCGAATGTGCGTTAAACCGCCGCGGGCGGGCGCAAGGCAAAAATCGGCCCGACCTGTAGACTCGGATGAGTCAGACCCGGAGGTATGCCCTCCTGAGGCAGGAAAGAGTATTACACTGCAAGGGTCAAAAACATTATAACTCCTTATGGGGCAGATGATTTGTAAAGAACCCCCACAGGAGGATTTAAGTCGGTGTTGGCCAATGAAGTATAGCACAGGAGGTGCCTTGGAACAGGCACAAGGGTGGCCTACAGGAGAGCCATCAGTGCCTGTGCAGAAACATTAAAGAGGTTGGCCTACAGGAGAGCCAGTGCCCCAAAATGCCATAAAAAAGGGAAGTTATGTGTTGGCCTATTGGAGAGCCAGTACTAGAAATGCCTGAACAAAAGGCAGCACAAACGTGCAATGATAAATGTGCCAGCACCGACAAATATAAAGAGTAAAAATAATGAAGCGTTGGCCTAGAATTGAGCCAGCGCCAGCAGCACCTGAAGCAGGGCTGCCTGTCCGTGTGCCTACAAGAGAGCCCGCGCAGGGGGAATCTGGCAGAGACTTACCTGAAACAGGGGAGCCAAAAATTACCCAACATAAAAATGAATATTTAAATTTAGATGATGATTTAAATGAGGACCAGAGCCCATTATCAGAGCCACAAATGTTCCAAGGCTGGCACAAAACGTTGCTGTTCCCAGAGTAACAGGGGAACCTTTGAGAGAGGAAATAGCTATGACTATAAATTATCTACTCTCCCATCAGCCCCAGGAATTAACCATGGATGAGACTATCAAAAAATATGAGACCCGGGAAATTGTAGCAGTTACAGCAGTGAATAACTTGATATGGGTAATTTGAGCAGTGGTTTACGCTCACAAGAATTGAAATTACACAAGTGCTGAAATTTCTGGGGTCAGTGGTTTGGATGAAGGTTATATATCGTATTCACAACAAAATGCCTTAGCACTCATGTTTAGTGCGCACTTTGAAATAAATTGTATTCATAAAAATGCAATAAGACCAAATATTCATCCTAAGTATGCAGGCTCTGCAAATCATCCAATATACAAATGCCTAAATCTGTTTTGGAGAAAATCTAACAAAGAAACTAAAGGATCACCTATGCTGAGCAGAGCGGTGAGAAGGCAGTATCCCTACAGGCGAAATGTGGTGCTGGAGAAGGAACAATCCTATCATTCTCATATACACGTTGACATGCTGCACCGAGGATACGTGGAGGTTACAATGTGCCTACTAGAAGGGGACAACAACTGCCGGTGGCAAACCCCGAGGTTAGGGGGCTTGGTCTGGTAAGAAACACAACAAATGTTTCACACTCACAAATAGGGGGAAGGTTACGATTCTTCCTAAAAGAATGGCAATCAATAACAAATGATTCATTTATTCTATGTAGCATTGTTGGATTCAAAATTGAGTTCTCTCCACTTTTGGATCCTCCAATTCAGCATAATTCAAACTGGTCACAGATTTTTTTCAAAGGAAGAGAATGGGTTGATCAAAGGAGAATTGAAAAATGTTATTCAGAAAAGGATGATATAAATGTCAGTAGAACAACACCATCAGTTTGTGTCAAATATTCTCCTAGGAATATTCTCCTAGAAAAGGGATGGTGGACGTAGAATCATTTCCGATCTGACAAATCTTAACCTTTATGTACAATAGAAACATTTCAAAATGGAAACATTTACTAATGCCATTTAGCTAGTCACAAAGAATTGCTACAAGGCAAGCATAGATCTGCAAAATGCATATTATTCTGTGGCAATGCATGGTAATGATCAAAGATATTTGAAATTTAGATGGATGAGTCAGTTATGGCAATTTAAAGCATTGCCCAATGGTCTGATTTCAGCACCAAGATTATTCACTAAATTGCTCAAACCAATTTTAGCTCTGTTAAGAGCTGAGGGCCATGTATTAATGGCTTATTTAGATGATATCCTCATTGTAGGGGACACTTTGGCTGCTGCAAAATTGTCAGTATCCAGTCAAATACATTTTGAGAAATTAGGTTTCATTATTCACCTACAAAAATCTAAATTGTTACCAAGCAAAAAGATTGATTACCTAGGGTTCACAATTAACTCCGAACACATGGTAATCACTTTGCCAAAAGATAAAAAGCTGCAGTTAATTGAAGGTTGCATAAAACTCATTAACGAGGACACATCTTCAATTAGAGAAGTGGCAAGCTTGCTAGGCAAATTAATTGCAGGGTTTCCGGCGGTCACGTTTGGACCATTGCATTATCAATGTTTACAGAGAGCTAAGGTACAAGCGTTAAAAATGAATAGAGGGCATTTTGATAGGCCCATGAAATTAACAATTCAATCCATTACAGAAATAGAATGGTGGATTAACAATGTTTCTAATGCTTCCAGAAAAGTTCTGGTAGAAACACCTTCCGTCACTCGACAGACTGATGTAAGTGCGCTGAGTTGGGGCGCTACTAACATGATTTCCAGCTGTGGAGGTAGGTGGAATGTGAATGAAGTACCTTTGCTGGAAAATCTGGGAATCAATTACCTAGAGCTATTAGGCACATTTTACGGCCTTAGAGCTTATTGCACTGATATGGGAAATGTGCATGTTCAGGTACAGGTTGACAATACTACAGCTGTAGCATACATAAATCACATGGGTGGTATAAAATCAGAATCATGTGATAAATTGGCAAATGAAATTTGGACCTGGGGTATTGCCAGAAAAATGTGGCTGTCAGCAATATTTACCAGGTAAAAATTAATACAATTGCAGACAAAAGATCACGTAAATTTAATGGTAATACAGAATGGATGTTAAATCGGAAAATATTCACACAAATTATCACACAATTTGGAATGCCAGAAGTTGATCTGTTTGCATCAAGATTGAACCACCAGTTGCCTAAGTATGTGTCATGGGAACCTGATCCTGGAGCAGTAGTGGTGGATGCTTTCTCGCTACATTGGGGTGGTATGTTTCTGTATGTTTTTCCACCATTTTGTTTAATCCACAAATGCATACAGAAAATTAAACAAGATTCAGCCTCAGGGATTTTGGTAGTACCAGATTGGCCTACACAGGTATGGTACCCACTGGTGTTAAAAATGGGAAAAAAAAACCCAAATCCCTTATGGTTATTCCAAAGCAGATTAAACTGCTTGTACACCCTGTGACTAATGAATCACATCCTTTACATAATCGTATTGGTTTGTTGATTTGCAGATTCTAAGAAGGCCATATCTTGGAAAAAGATTATCAGACCGTACGGTGGATGTTATGACAGCAGCCTGGAGGAATAGTACCCAGAAGCAGTACATTTCATATATAAAGAAATGGGAGGTGTTTTGTTCAGGAAAGAATATTGCATATAACACAGCAGAAATTTCAGATGTAATAAAGTTTCTTTCAACTCTACACTATGAATTGAAATTAAGTTATAGTGCAATTAATACTGCACGAAGTGCACTCTCTGCATATTTAAGCAGTGAATCAGAACAAACTCCAATTGGAGCACATCCTTGGGTCTGTAGGTTTATGAAAGGAATTTTCAACTCTAATCCTCCCAGACCCAGGTATACAGAAATTTGGAATGTAAAAGATGTACTGATGTTCCTAAGGAATTGGAATCCAGTTGAAACTCTGTCATTATCCAAAATTACCATGAAATTGGTTATGCTCATGGCATTAGTTTCAGCACAGAGAGTTCACACATTACAGAAACTCAGAATTGATAGAATGAAAGTAGGGCAAAATGCCGTGACATTCTATGTCTATGATTTACTGAAGCAAAGTAGACCTGGGTTCACAGGATGCAAGTTGGAATTTTTAGCATATCCTACAGATTCACGACTGTGTGTAGTAACATATGTGAAATGTTACATAGAAACAACAAAAGTTTTAAGAGGCGCCGAATTGGCATTTTTTATTAGTCATAAAAAGCCTCATAAGAAAGTGTCAACACAAACAATTTCACGATGGTTGAAACAGGTGTTGAGATATTCAGGTATTGATACTGATAAATTTAAATCTCATTCCACCAGGGCGGCATCAACATCAGCGGCCAGGGATTCAGCGTGCTAATAGACCTTATTCTCATGGCCGCAGGATGGGCAAGTGAACAGATGTTTCACAAGTATTACCACAAGGAGATTAAAGATCTCAGAGGGTTTGGTAATGCCGTGCTGGATACAATATTAAATCCCCCATTATAAATGGGCCTAATTTTGTTACTTTTATTAAAATAAATAAAACCATTAACTGATTACATTCAAATGTTGTGGTTATGCATTGTTGATTGTGCTTACTCAAATAGAGTCAATCGATGCAGTGAACACCTGGATTTGAATCCACGGTGTGAAATCACAGAGCTTTGAAATCTTCACGTAGTCACTCACGTGACTCCGAAGTAAAATAGTAAGATTAAACGAGAACTTACCAAGTTTGAAGCTTGATCTTTATTTAATGAGAAGTAACGTTGAGGGATTACGTGCCCTCCGCTCCCACCCTCATAAAAGGATCAAGCTGGTAGTTCTAAGTCTTTATGCATCTTACTATCATACTTCAGTAATTATCGTCTGTGATTGTCACTCCGCTGCTTTGAAAGATTGACGCGTGTGCGGCTGGACGGGGCTTCTTCACGTAATCCCTCAACGTTACTCCTCATAAAATAAAGATCAAACTTCAAACTTGGTAAGTTCTCGTTTAATCTTACTATTCCACCTGCCACATACCAGCCTCTGCCCCATTCCTCCTTCAAACTGTTAGAATCTTCCCATCCTCTCCTTCAATTCTAATGCAGTGCCTTGCCTTGAAATGTTGGTATATGTCATTTGCCTCCACAGATGCTGTTTGACCAAGTACTTCCACTGGCCTTTCTTTAGTCTAAAATTCTTGTTGGTAATAACCACAAAGTCTTACTCTATCTATAATTGAAACCATTTAATTGGTGCTTAGAGAGCTTTCTAAAATCATGAGGGCGATTGATCAGGATTTATTTTACCCAGGGTAGGGTAATCAAGAACCAGCAAAAACAGGTTTAAGCAGTGTTCAATGCTAATTTTTTAGGTGTCGGAGCTGTCAAACAGGGGCATTTCAGATTTTGCTGGGGGGGGGGGAAAGCTAGTCTCCCTAGAGGGTCAAACAAGATTATAGCCTATTACTACATCCCAGTGTATAGCTAGTACTTTAAAACATATAATACTTAATTTAATTATGACAAAATATTGCACGGTTGCACTCACTGATTATCATGAAATATAATTATGAAGCAAGTAAAGAAAAAGACTGTTATCATGTATTTTTACAGAGGTGCCGGCAAGACACCGACTCGCCCTGACTATCCCACAGCTCTGGGCCTTCACACACACACACACACTCTCACCCTCACACCCATTCACCTACACACACACCCACCCACTCACCCACCCACCAGAGTTCCAGGCTCAGCTCCAGGCCCACAACCACAAACGATGCACACATCACATGGTCTGTCTCTGCTGCATCATAGTGTTCCCCCCTCCTACAGGGAACCTCAGTAGTGATGGATCTTCCCCTTACCCCTCTTTTAATCAGGTTACCCCGACCACACATCCGCTAGTTAAAATTCCACGCTGTTTATTTTTTCTTTAACAGAGGTGCCGGATCGGTGCTCAGGTGAGCTCCGGCAGCACTGCACCCCTGGGTTTAAGGTGAGGAGGAAGATTTAGTAGGAACCTGAGAGGCAACCTTTTCTACGAAGAGGTTACTGGGTGTATGGAATGAGCTGCCAGCGAAGGCAGAATAACAACATTGAAAAGACACTTGGACAGGTACATGGATAGAACATGTTGAGAGGAATGTGGGCCCAAAGGCTGGCAAATGTGACTAACCTAGATGTAGCATCTTGTTCAGCTAGGAGCATTAGGCTGAAGTACCTACTTCCATGCTATATGGCTATATGACTCTTTGTTAGATGAACATAAACATGGCAAATGGAGTTTAATAATGGAAAATATGTGCTCACACACTCTGGTAAGAGCAATTCAAAGGAAGCTATTATCTAAATGGAGTGAGATTGCAAATGAGTGGAGTACAAGAGATTCAAGTGCTTAAAGTGCAAAACAAAAAGCCAGCAGGTCGATGCAGCACACAACTCAGAAGGTGAGTAGCATATTGGCGTTCAAAGTAGGTTACTATTGTAATTATGGTACATGATGTTGCTAAGGACATATCAGGAGCACTGTGCACAGCTTGGTCCTCAAATTTAAGAAAGGATATATTAATATTTGATATCAGCTAGAAGAGATTTCTGGAATAAGCAAGTGTTGCCTAACCATGAATGGCTGAAATCATTGGTTCCGTGTCCCTTGGAGATGACAAGAAACAGAGTTAACCTTATGAATGTATTAAAGAGGCATGATGTGGTGGTGAATTGATGGATAATGCGTGGATATATTCTAAAAGACCAGGGAATTGTGTCTTATGTGGAATAAGCACAGTAAAGGAGTTGAGGCCTCAGTCATATCAGCTGTTATCAACATAAATTGCTAGATAGCTCTAATTTGTACAAATGCAGGGCAGTCTATTGAGAATTTCTGTCATGTTTGATAAACTTAATTTAACTCTTTCCATTTATTTCAGTTCCTGCATTTTAATCACATCCATGAAATCTTCTACTCAGCGATTGGTTAGCAGTGCACGTTCTGCTTTGGTTGAATATTTTGATAATCTGAGGAGGGAAATTAAATATTAGACAACAAAGAAATGGCATAGCAGAGAACAGAACTCAGAAAGATGCAACTAGTTTATTTGCTTTAACTGTTGATTCATCCCACATAACATCTTCCTTCCAGATATAAAGGCACAGTGCCAGACACCTGGGTTTGATCCTGACCACGGGTGATGTCTGTACGGAATTTGTACCTTCTCCCTGTGACTGCATAGGTTTCTCCAGGTGCTCCAGTTTCCTCCCACATTCCAAAGACAGATGTGCAGGTTTGTAGGTTAATTGACGTGTTCCTAGCTTATGTGGGTGATCGTTGGTTGGTGCGGCCTCAGTGGGGCCGAAGTGTCTGTTTCAATGCTCTCTCTCTAAACTAAACAAAAAACTCAATACTCCTTCAAATAGTTTCGTTCACACAAGTTCTATGTTATCTAACTTTCGCTTCCACACTAGGGTCAAATTACAGAGACCAATTAACCCATAAACCTGGCATCTTTAGTATGTGTGTGAAAACTGGAGGACAGTGGAAACCCATGCGGTCATAGGGAATACATGCAAACTTCACACAGCCGACAAGCGAGGTTAGGATTGAACTGATGTCTATGACGCACTGAGGCAGCAGCTCTATCAGCAGCGCCACTCTGCCTCAGGTTGCGTCATGTTCAGCACAAACGTTGTTGGACAAAGGACCTGTTCCTCTATTACAGGGGCATTCCCATTCACCGTAAAATTCAGCGAACTCAGCACCATTGGGTCACTGGAAATATTCCCTGCCTGACCATCAGATCCCTCCAGATCAGTCGGACAGACACCAGTTAGGCAGCATCTGCCTGCAAATGATTCATGTCCCTCAAACCCCTGCATCTCCATGCACCACAAAGGTGCACCCCAGACGCCACCATCCCTGGCAGTGCTTTCCAGGCACACACCACATAGTATGTAATAAAAACTTGCCCTTTTAAAAACTGCAGCTTCTACCCTGCACTGAATATAATGCAATAATTTAAATGCCATAGTAGGCATTTAGTTAATTGGGATAATTTTAGTCAATTGGGAGGTGTGATTGCAAATCTTGTACAATATCATAAACCAAGAAAAATGTGACAAAGTCAAAATGGCCAGGCACAAAGAACAGAATAATCATGAACATCAATAACATGTCAATAACTAGACTCTCCTAGTGGCAGCATGCTGTAAGGTTGCAAACTCGTTTGCTCCCTTAACTTTTAACTTCCACTGACCACTCTTTCAATGTTACTGGTGACTATTTGACTTCAAGACATCGTCTAACTGTTCATAAAGTGTTGATAACACATTTACACGCCTTAATCGTGAACAGGATGGAGACAAGAAGGAAAGGAGGATCCCCAAAGAAGGAACTGGGGAAAGCCACAACCACAGCTGTAGCTTCTGATTCCAGCATCATAGAAGCAATATCGAAAATGAACGATGAATTGAAAAATGAGCTGAAAAATGAAACGAAAACAAGATTTGGCAGTTTGGAAGAAATGGTGAAAGGAGTTGACCAAATTGAAGGAAGTCCAAGGAAAACTGTTTTTGTTACAAGATGAACTTCGTGAACAAAAGGATCAAATTGATATCTTGCGCACCCTGGGACAGGAGAGAGATTTGAAATTTGAAAAATTGGAACGGAGAATGAATGAAAACACTTGAGAACTTCAGCAATACAAGTCTAAAAATATGGACTTAGAATACAGAAGCCGTCGTTTGAATTGATGAATTGTTGGTTTGCCGGAAGGCCAAGGAGGAGATAACGTTATAAAATATGCTTCTAAAATGATAAAGGAAACATTCAACATTGAGCACAATGAAAACCTTCTGTTCCTGGATAAGGCACACAGGATTGGGAAGAAATCCGGTAATAAACCGAGCACTTGATCATTCGGTTTCATTTTTTTCAAATGAAGGAGAATATTCTCCAGGCAGCAAAAAAGTTTGGTGTGGTTGAATACGAAGGATGTAAGTTTCGGTTTGTCCCTGATTATAGTTACGAGCTTTTGGAAATAAGAAAGACTTTTTATAATGTAATGTCTGATTTGTATAAGAAAAAACTGCGCCCAGCTCTATTATCACCAGCTAGATTGCGTATTCGGCTTTTCAATGGTAACTTTCGATTTTTTAACAGTCCTCAAGACGCCTCCAGCTGCGTCTGAAGAGCTACGACGAGGAAGGGGAGTAATTGATAGCTGATTAAGTTATAATTGGAGATTTACTGTTCCTCTTTTGACAACATTTCGTTTGGTAATGATTAAGAATTTAACTGGACGAGTTGTTTTTCTTTTATATATATTCTTTTAAGAATTTCTTTGTTAATTCGTGTTCCCCTGTCGTTAGACAAACTAAGAGAACGCAGTTCTTGTTTTTCATATTTTGACCTTGGATAATAATAAGCAGCATTCCATGCCAGTCTGTATTTTTTTTCTTCTCTCTCAAAGAGATAATAACGAATGTGTTATGACGTAGTGGTTAAATATTATTCATTTTATGCTGAGCGCTGTTACTGGGAGAGATGGGATCGGGGAGGGGATTAGGTAGTTTGCTGACTGTCTTTTGGTCAGTTTGGGGTTCTACAGGGGTGGGAGGGGGAGGGGGAGGGGTCTTTTGTTCCCTATTTAGTGATCTCCATTTGTGCAAATTCTGAACTACAAAATTGGCTGAAATGTCGTCACCTGGCTCCGCCCTAGATTTTTCTTCTTCCAGTATTATGAACTTTTAGGCTTCAAGAAATTAACCCATTACATCCCACATGATTTTTACAAGCAATATGGATAAAGTTCCTTTCATGGAATGTGAATGGCTTGAACCATCCCATTAAGAGGATTTTTTTAAAAAGTTCTTCACAGACTAAATGCTCAGATTATCTTTGTTCAGGAAACTCATGTAAGGCAAGATGACAAGTCACGATTTTTCAAGTTTTGGAGAGGACAGCAGTTTCATTCAAATTCACAGGCTAAGGTGAAAGGAGTCTCTATTTTTATCGACCCCTCAATTCCGTTTGTTCACCATGAAACAATTTCTGATCCATATAGCAGATTCTAGATGATTACCGGTGTCCTTTATAGGCAAAAAGTCACTATGGTGAATGTCTATGCACCAAATATTGATCACCCTGAGTTTTTTAAACAGTTAATTGCATCCTTTCCTAACTTAAATGAACACTTTTTAATAATGGGTGGAGACTTCAATTGCTGTTTGAATCCCTCGATTGATACGTCTACATCTGATCATGTGCTTCCAAATAAATCAGCTAATTTTATTAATTCTTTTTTACTTGACTCGGGAATGTTAGAAATTTGGAGATTCTTACACGCAAATGACAAAGAATTTTCATTTTTCTCTCATGTATATCATAATTATTCTAGGATCGACTATTTTATACTAGATTCTCGGTAATTCCATTCGTCATTGCATGTGAGTATGATGCAATTGCTATTTCTGATCATGCACCAGTGAAACTATTGATCAAACTACCTGATTCCAAGTTTAGTGCTAAACAATGGCGATTTAATGCTACTTTGCTTCAAGACTTAAACTTTATTAAGTTTATGAAAGATCAGATTGCTTTTTACTTCTTGACAAACTCTAATGAAGAGATATCGAATGATATAGTTTGGGATGCTTTTAAGGCATATATTCATGGACAAATTATTTCATACTCCGCGGGATTAAAAAAACAAACACAAAAAGAAATACGCACATTGGCTGACGAGATTAAAGAAATTGATTAAAAATATTCAAAAGCTCCTAGTTTAGAGCTCTATAAGAATAGTTGAACTTCAATTGAGATATGATTTGTTATTAGTATCACCGATTGAGAACCAGTTACTTAAAACCAAAAGTAAATTTTATATAAATGGCAAAAATCTGGTAAATTACTTACTAATCAATTGAAAGCAGTGTCGGCCAAGAGTCAGATTACTAAAGTGAGTAAACGGGATGGTACAGTAACTGTAGACCATGACGAAATTAATAAATCCTTTCAGGAATTTTATACCTCCCTATACCAATCAGATTTTCCTACTGATTCCAATATAATGCATGAGTTTTTAAAGAAACTGAACTTACCAAATTTACCATACAATGAGTCTCTGTTGTTAGATGAACCCATCACGGAAGAAGAAATACAGAGAGCAATTTTTTCAATGAATTCTGGTAAAACACCCGGTTTAGATGGGTTTACAGTAGAATTTTTAAAGTATTTCTCAAATTTATTGTCTCCATGGCTATGCAAGGTATTTAAAGAAGCTTTTTTAAAGGAATAGATTACCACAATCTTTTTATGAAGCTTCTATTTCTTTAATTTAAGAAAAAGATAAATACCCTACTGAAGTGACATCATATAGACCTATATCAATGTTAAATGTAGATTTTAAAATTCTTTCCAAAATATTAGCTATGAGATTGGAAAATATTTTACCGCAAATTATCTCTGAAGATCAGACAGGTTTTATTAAAAATCGTTACTCATTCTTTAATGTTAGGAGATTAATAAATATTGTACATACAGCGTCTAATAAAACCCCAGAATGTGTCATCTCACTTGATGCCGAGAAGGCTATTGATAGAGTAGAATGGAATACTTATTCAATATACTTGAAAAAGTTAAGATTGGTCCAAAATTTATCTCTTGGATCAAACTGCTATATCTTATACCTCAGGCTTCTGTATTTACTAATAATCAGAGATCCCCTTTTTTCAGGCTCTTTCGAGGTACTAGACAGGGCTGTCCCTTAAGTCCTTTACTATTTCATATTGCTTTGGAAACTTTAGCCACTGCTATTAGGGAATCCCCTAATATTTTTGGTATTGTCCGTGGGAATAAGACACATAAGCTATCTCTTTATGCAGATGATCTGTTATTATTTATTTCTAACCCTGAGAAATCTATTCCGGCAATAGTAGCATTACTTAATCAATTCAGTAGTTTTTCTGGTTATAAACTAAATCTTAGTAAGAGTGAGCTTTCCCATTATATAATTTTGTTTCGAGTTATGGACAGTTTCCATTTAGATTGACTACCGAAAGTTTTACTTATTTAGGTATTAAGATCACCAAGAAACACAAGGATTTATTTAAAGCTAATTTTATTCCTTTAATTGACCATATTAAACATCAGTTCACTAAATGGTCACCAATGTCCTTATCCTTAATTGGCCGAATCAATGCTATTAAAATGCTCATTTTACCTAAATTTCTGTATTTATTTCAGACGATACCAATTTGTATTGCCAAATCTTTCTTTGATATTATAGACTCTAAAATTTCTTCATATATATGGCAGAATAAAAATGCCAGACTAGGTAAAAAATACCTACAGATATCAAAAAAAGTTGGTGGTTTGGCAATGCCGAACCTTAGACTCTACTATTGGGCAGTCAATGTTCGTTATTTAACATTTTGGACAAAAGATTTAGAAGATACCCAATGCCCTGGATGGATAAACCTAGAACGTGATTCCTTACAAGGGCTATAATTGGCTTCTATTCTAGGGACCTCGTTACCTTTTACAATTACGAGATTGAATAAATATATGACGAACCCAATAATAAGACATACGTTCCGAATACGGTTTCAATTTCATAAGTTTTTTGGACTATCTGATGTTATCCAAATTTCTCTTCCAACCATCTAGTACTGATCAATTTTTTTTGTTATGGAAGAGGAAGGGATTAGTAGCTTTTTGTGATTTGTTTTTGGAGTGTTGTTTTATGTCTTTCGAACAACTCTCCAATAACTTACCTAATTCACACTTTTTTAGATATTTACAAATTAGACAAAAGGAACTACCCCTTTTTCCGCTACCACAACCCGAAATTTTTGATTTTTTTTTACAGTTGAACCCTTATCAGAAAGAATTAATAACGACTATTCATGAGTTGATTTTAAAATTACAAATAGATACATTTGATAAAATTAATAATGACTGGGAAAGAGAACTCCAAATGTCTTTATCTATAGAGAAATGGGAGAGGATCCTTCAATTAGTTAATACCTCTTCAATGTGTGCAGACACGCTTTGATACAATTCAAGGTGGTTCACAGAGCTCATATGTCAAAAGATAAGTTAGCTCGTTTTTTTTTTTTTTGAAAATATTTTTTATTGGAGATAAGTACACAACCTATTAACATCATTACCAGTCTTACATTTTTGAATTGATAATATTGTCAATTATTATTACATTGTCTCCAATACCTTTTGCCTTTTTTTGTTTTTTTTAAACTAGATAGAACTAAAAAGATAGATGAAGTAAAGAAAGAAAAGGGAGAGAAGAAAAGAGAGAGAAAGAAAAAAAAAAAAAAAAAAAAAAACAGAAAAGAAAAAAATAGTTAAAGAAGAATGGAAAAATTTATTAAAATAAAAAACTTCATTCGAGATATATTCGTACATTTCAGAGTATAGCATTTCATCCATTCTTTAGCCCGAGTGCTAGTCAGGTTCCTGTGCTGAACCATTCTGACCCTTTAAATAATCAATAAAGGGAGACAATGTTCCAACGAATAATTCCTGTTTGTCCAACAGGGAAAATCTGATTATTTCCACGTTTAAGGTCTCCGTCATTTCTATAATCCACATTTTGATTGTGGGGGTTATAGGGCCTTTCCAAAATTTTAGAATTAATTTTTTTCCCGTTATTATACTATAATCAATAAAGTTTCTTTGTGTTGTTTTAAATGTTTGATTTAATTCTAATGTTCCGAGTATTATTAATTTTGGATCCGGGTCCAATTGTGTGCTGGTCACTTTAGATATTATACTGAAAATATTTACCCAGAATTTGTTTATTTTTATACAGTTTGCAAACATATGAGATAAGTTAGCTTCTAAATGTTGACATTTATCACATGTAGGTGAGATATGTTGAAAGATTTTATGTAATTTTGTTTTTGAATAATGTAACCTATGTATTACTTTAAATTGTATTAATGAATGTCTGGCATTTAATGAACATTGATGTATGTGTTGTAAACTTTCTTCCCAAGTATCTTTCGTTATTATTTGATTTAATTCTTTTTCCCATGTTTGTCTGTGTAAGTCCGTCGATGGAATGTCACTGTCTAATAAAATATTATATATATAAGATATTAATTTTTCTGTATTAGGATGTTTATTCCAACATTCGTCAAGAATTTCTGAATTTCTAATTCGAAAATTTTGAGTATTCGATTTTACATAATCTCTGAGTTGAAGATATCTGAAAAAATCATTTCCTTGAAGTCCATAAGTCTGTTGCAACTCCTGAAATGTCAGAAAGGTGCATTCCTTGTAAAGTTGTCCCATATTTTTAATTCCATAATTCTTCCATTGTGTAAAACCCCTGTCCAACCATGAGGGCTTAAACAAAGGGTTATTCACAATTGGAAGAAAAAGTGATAAATTATCTAATTTTAATGTCTTTTTTAATTGTTTCCAAATTCGTATAGCACTAAATATTATAGGGTTTTCCTACAATTTTTTTTGTTTAATTTAGACGTAGCAAATAATATCGAGCCGATATCAAAAGGTAAACAATCTTCCTTTTCCATTTTTAACCAATCTAGTTGTTGATCTATTTCTTCCAACCAGAAATTCATATTTTTAATATTAACTGCCCAAAAATAAAACAGAAAGTTGGGTAAAACCAAGCCTCCATTTATTTTTGATTTACACAAATGTCTTTTATTTATCCTATGATTCTTATAATCCCAGATAAAATCATTAACAATGGAATCCAATTTTTTTTTAAAGTTTTTTGACAAATATATCGTAATTGTCTGAAAAAGGTATAATATTTGCGGTAAAAAAAAACATTTTTATGGCATTAATTTTGCCAACCATTGAGATAGGAAGTGTTTTCCAATATTGAATATTCTTATGTAGTTTGTTCAGTAATGGGGGGAAATTTGCTTTAAATAATGATGTATATATCTTAGTTACGTAAATGCCTAGGTATTTAAATTTTTCGTTTACTATTTTAAATGGAAATTGTTGTATTATCTGTTTGTTGTGTTCCCTTATTGGCATAATTTCACTTTTATTCCAATTTATTCTGTATCCTGAGAGTGAACCAAATTGGGTTATTAGCTTTAATAAGTTTGGAATACTAATTTCTGGTTTTGTAATGTAAATTAGTACATCATCTGCGTATAGAGAAATTTTATTCACTGTGTCCTTTGTGTTATACCCATGTGTTTCCGGATGACCCCTAACTCTTTCTGCGAGTGGCTCAATAGCAAGCGCAAATAATAATGGAGATAACGGGCATCCTTGTCTACAACCTCTAGATAGGCTGAATTTAGATGACAACCTTTGGTTTGTTAATATTCTAGCCGTAGGGTTTGTATATAACAGTTTTATCCATGTGCAGAATTTCTCCCCTAGCTGCATATTTTCCATCACCGAAAATAAATAAGACCATTCAACCTGATCAAATGCTTTTTCAGCGTCAAGTGAGATTATTGCTAGATCTTCATTAATAATTCTCTTAGAATAAATAATATTAAATAATCTTCTTAGATTATAATATGAGTACCGTTTCTGAGTAAAGCCTGTTTGGTCAGGGTGTATTAATTTATTCATCACTGTACTTAATCTATGCGCTAGTATTTTAGTTAATATTTTCTGATCTGTATTTAAAAGTGCAATTGCTCTATATGATCCCGGATCTTCCGGATCTTTATCAACTTTAGGAATAAGTGTTATTATAGATTCATTTAAAGTATCTGGAAGTTTCTGTTGAGTATAGATATGCTCATACAGCCTTTGTAAACGTGGGGAGAGCAAGTCATAATTTTTTTTATAGAATTCAGAGCCTAAACCATCTGGTCCTACTGCTTTACCATTTTTTAAAGAGCCAATAGACTCCTCAATATCCTTTATCGTAATCTCCCTTTCTAATAATTCTCTATCGTTTGAATCTAAACCTTTTAAATTACATTTTAGTAAAAAATCTGCTATTCCTTCTGGTTGTACTACAGTTTTAGTTGAATAAAGATTATGATAGTATTGGAGAAATCTTTCGTTTATATCCTTGGGCATTTTTAATAATTCTCCTGTCTCTGTTCTAATTTTATGAATTATTTTTTCCCCTTCCATTTTTCGTAACTGACGTGCTAATAGTTTTTGTGGTTTGTCTCCAAACTCAAAATGTAATTGTTTGTTTTTTGATAAAGTTTTATTACTTGTTCTGAATACATTTTGTTTAATTTATATTTCAATACAGCAATTTTATTATGTTTTAAAATAGATGGCATTCTCGCATTTTCTATATCTTGTTGCTTGATTTCCCTTTCCAATGTTTGTTGTTTAATCCTGTTCTCTTTATTATAAAATACTTGAGCAGAAATTAATGCACCTCGAACAAACGCTTTAAACGTTTCCCACATAAGAGAAGTAGGTGTGTCAGGGTTGTCATATACCACAAAAAATATTTGAATCTGTTTAGTAAGATATTCTTCGCATGATCTTTCGTTCAAAATTTGTGGGTTAAATCTCCAATATGTTTGTTTCTCGGACATTCTATTTAATTTAATCATGAATGTTACAGGTGCGTGATCTGAGATTATAATATTATGGTGTTTTGAGTTGTAAGTAAATGGGATAAACGTGGAGTCAACTAAAAAATAATCTATTCTTGAGTATGTTTTATGTACTGGTGAGTAAAATGAATATTCCCGTCCAGTTGGATTTTCAATTCTCCAGACATCCTTAATATTAGTGGTATTAATAAATGAATTTAAAAATACACTTGATTGAGATTTTACTTTTTTTTGCCTTGATGATCTATCTAAGTATGAATCTAATGTGCAATTGAAGTCTCCTCCAATTATTAATTTAGATTGTGAAAATTCAGGAATTATATTAAATGTTTTATTAAAAAACATAGGGTTATCAAAATTAGGCCCATATACATTAAGAAGAATCACTTTCTCTCCATTTAACTCTCCAACTAATATAATATATCTACCATCAATATCCGCTATTGTTGATGAATTCGTAAAAGGTATTCCTTTACGAATTAATATTGCAACTCCTCTGGACTTATGGGAAAAAGAGGAATGATATGATTCAGCGATCCACTTAGCTTTAAGTCTATGTTGAGATTCCTTTTTAAGGTGTGTTTCTTGAAGGAATATTATATCTGTTTTGATTGAATTTAGATGTGCCAAAACTTTACCTCTCTTAATTGGTTCATTGATTCCCTTAACATTCCAACTACAAAATGTTATTCCCTGACCCCCTCTTGTCATATTAACATCTTGCATATTGTTTCTAAGGTGGTCTATAACCGAGCAGAAGGTGCAACACATAAAACCTGACCCTGCTCCCGAACCTCGAATAGATGAATTTAAAATCAGATACATCGCTCTTCCGAACACATCTCCTTGAATTAGTCTTGTTGTTCCATTCAAACATTAAGTTATAAAAATATTTAAAGTGAAAAAAGTGATAGAATTGGTTAGTATAGGGTGAAAGAAAAAAAACTACATCTACAATTAGTGTAGTTAGTGATAGCCACACTAACGTGGCTAGAATTCTAAAGACTTCCGTAGCCTTTGTAAAAAAAAAATTCCCAGCTCCGTGCCCGAAAAAAAAAGAAAGAATATTTCTGACAATCAATTAACTTCTTTGGGAGTAGCAAACATATATATATACCCATACATACACACACACATACATACATATATACATATATATATATATATATATATATATATATATATATATATATATATATATATATATATATACCCATATGCATACATATATACGCACATATCCCTGCAGAAAAGTCCGAAAACAACATAAATTCACAACGTTATTATTCTCTACATACCATATTAATATCTTCGCTAAATCTATAAATTTAATTTTAAATTGAAAAATAAAGAGAAAAACCGTCAAACCTTATTATGACGTAGGCTGAATTACCTCTTGCACATCTTCCTGTAGAATATAAGTATGTAACTCATTTCTACGTTAACCAGAGATTGTTAGTTATTAATCATTGTTATCGATCATACCCAGTATTAAATTTTTATGAGTAATATAAATGTTAATAATTTTAGTAGTAATATAGATATTTAATAAGTATTAGCAGTTACATATATAGTTAGATATGAATATACTAAATAGTAATAGTGATTAATAACAATTGGTCACAACTATGATATTATTGTTCTTAAAGTTTATACTAAAAATAAAAAAAGATTTAAAAAAAAAATAAAAAAAAACCACGGTTTTCTCCAATGTCCACCGTCCATTTCGGTTTTCGAATGTCCTTAAAGCTCTTAAAAGAACTTTAAAGGTCCTTTTAAATCTGGTGAAGTCCCGTTAATCCTTGACTCCTGAGGAGTAATGTAAATTCTTCAGTCTGTGGTCACGTTCCCGATTTCTTTGGCATATTCCAGTGCTTTTTCATGGTCTGTAAAAAAGTGCTCCTTCTGCTTGTAGGTGACTCTTAGTCTTGCGGGGTAAAGCAAGCCGTATCTCAAATCAGGTACCTTCTTCAGTATTCTTTTTGTCTCAGTGAACAGTGCTCTTTTCTTGAAGACCTCTGCCGGATAATCTCGGTAAATACTGAACCTCGCACCTTCAAAATAGAGCTGTCCGCTTCGGACGATTTTCTTCATTATCTCGTCAAATTCATGATCAAGTTGCACCTTTACTATAATTTGTCTTGGATGGGCATCATCTTGTGTACGACGCCCCTGCGCTCTATGTGCTCGACCGAGTGAAGGTTTTTGATCCAATTTTAAGGCTTTTTGTAGTAGGTCTGCCACAAAATCCCGAGGGCCCATTTCCCTCTCACTTCCTTCTTTCACCCCTACAATTCTTAAATTCTTACGTCTTTGACGCCCCTCCAAATCGGTACACTTATCACTTAATTTGATCACCATACCGGAGAGGCGTTGGTTTTCAATAAGGAGTCGATTTACAGTTTCCTCACTTGTCGCCGCCCATTTCTCAAGTTCGGTTATCGCTGTTCTATGTTGATCAAGTGCTTGATGAATGGGGACCACCTCCATATTAGCGTTCGATTCCACCGAAACGAACCTGGCTTCCAGCACTTCCATCTGTTCCTTGACCTCATCGTCCCTCGACCTCTTCCAGACTTCCAGTATTTCTTGAACGGTAGAAAGCATTTCTGCTTTAAAATCTACCTTAAAAGAGTTAAGTTCCTCTTTAAAATTCAATTTTCCTTCAAAGGTTTTCAACTGTAGTTGAATCTGTTTAATTTCAACAGCGAGAAAAGTTTTAAGATCTTCAATTTCAGACTTTTTCTGCTTTGATTTCTTCGTTGGGTCTTCCTGGGCCGTCATTGTACCTGAGGCCGAGGCCTCAGTTAGGCCTACCTCTTCCATCAGTGGTTTCCCTTTAACGGGTTTTTTTGGCACACGGGGGAGGGGTATGTTGCGTCGACATACCGTCAAAGTCGCGCGCCTGATGACGTCACGCGGCAGGCAGCCGTTCAGATCGCGATCGCTGCAGGTAAGACCCGATTTTCTCCCGTTTTCAGATTCTTCGGCACGGAGCTAGTTGGTACTGGACTCAAGCCTCCATAGCGCCACCGGAAGTCAAGTTAGCTCGTTTTTATGGTCATATAAATCCTACCTGTGACAGATGTAACTCTGAAGTGGCATCACTGACCCATATGTTTTGGTCCTGCCCTCTTTTGGAAAAATATTGGAAATAAATTTTTGATACTATTTCGGTAGTCTTAGGTATAGATTTACAACCTCATCCTATTACTGCAATTTTTGGGTTACCAATGTTAGATTCTATTAATTTGTCCCACTCCGCCCATCGGTTGATTGCTTTTACCACATTAATTGCCAGAAGATTTATTTTCATTAAATGGAAAGATTCCAACCCTCCGACCACACTCCAGTGGTATTCTGAAACGATATCATGTTTAAATTTAGAAAAAATCAGAAGTGACATTGTTGAACCCTTGGTTCAATTTGATAAGACTTGGGGAAAATTTATTGAACACTTTCATACAACATAAATTGTTCCCTCTTTAACCTTTATAAAAATTATTTTACCTTCATAGGGTGGTACGGACTTGACGACAAACAGACGTAAATTGTTGAATTTCTCAGTTCAGATTCGGTTTTGCTCTGTTTTGTTTTATTTATTTATTTTATTTTTATTCTTATTTTATTATTATCCAATTTTTTTAATTTTTTTTTAGTTTAGGGGGGTTTTATTTTTTCTTTTTCTTTTTGTCTTTTTATCTTTGCTTTTTTTTTACATTTATGTTTCCTTTTAAAGATTTAACTATATTTACATAGAGATGGAGAGGTCTATATTCATTGTGTATTTTGACACTGGTCTCATATTTTACTTCGGAATCACGTGAGTGACTATGTGAAGAACCCCGCCAGTGCGCCTGCGCGTCATTACGTCATACGCCTTGTCGTAAACGGACGTGAGGAGCAGAGCTCCTCAGTGGATTTGTAGTTTTTTAACTACAAGGTAAGTAACAACTTTTTTAGTATTTTTTCATGTCCGTTTACTGTGGGTCTGTGGGGATTTCTTCCACAGATGCCATGGGAAAAAACGGGCAGGGGGAAGAGGCGAGCGACACAGCCGACAGAAAGTCGGGAAAGTCGGGAGTCTGCGGGTAGCGACCAACCGCCTCTAACCCCGGTACAGTCGTCAGCGGTGAGCATAGCGACTGTGGACCTGGGGCAGTCAACGCCTGTCGGGCGCAAGGCCAAGTCCGAATTGAAACGGGCCACGGAGGAGGAGTCCCAGGAAATGGAAGCTCCAGGGCTAGATACTGCTTTTAAAGCGTATTGCCCAAATGGAAAGCCTGCTACATAGGCTGTTGGAGCAAAGCACACTCAGGTAAGAGTGTACTGAAAACCAAGCTGCTGGAAGCAGCTCAACAGCTCCTGGTTCAGGGCTGATAGAATGCACCCTCAGGGATGAGGAGCGTGCCACGGGTCATGAGATTTCAGACCCTGATTCTGACGGTGAGGCTCTATGTGATTTGTCACAGTAGCCGTGATGTACGTGATGTACAGATGTTCCACCCCTGGCAGTATGATTCGCTGCCCCGTCAGAGTCAGGAGAGCCATTAGAAGAGAATTGGCCTCCCTAATAAATTACTTGGTTTCCCATCAGCTGGAACAGCAGGAAATGAATGAGAATGCAAGAAAATATGAGTTGAGTATGATTATGAGAACTCAAGAATTGAAATGGCAGAGAATATTAAAGCTGCTGGAATAACTGCTTTGCCAGAATAGCGGATAAAAGCCAAGAGATGACGGAGTTGCATCAGAAAGCACTGGGGTTGCTATGCAGCACCCACTTCGAGATCAATTGTCCGAGGAAAGGTGCTATACGGCCTATTATGAATCCGAAATTCGCAGCACTCTGCAAACCAAGTAATGTACAATTACCCAACTTACTCTTTGGAGAGGATCTCGAGAGATGTGTTAAAGAGTTGGAAGATGAAGCGAAAACAGGATTGATGAAAACATCAATGGTTGAAAAGTCTGTAAAGAAGAATATCCTTTCAGATGTCATACGGATCCTGGACAGGACCAAGTCGCACATTAACGCAGGGACGTAGCTGGCGGCCTGCAGCGGGAGCAAGAACCAGTGAGGGTGCTTCCGGGAGAATCCAGGAATCTCAGAGTACTCAAATGACTCAAGAGGTAGGTGGACCTGGTTCTCATGGGAACATACTAACTGGATTAAGTCCAAAAGTTGGCGGCAGATTATGTCTCTTCTATAAACAATTGGAAGATTACTTCAGATGTGGTAATTCTGAATAGTATACAAGGATTTCGAATTGAATTCAATCCAAATTATGATTTGCCTGTCCAGCATGTTCCTAGCAGAATTCTCCACTTCTTCGGCATGGACTTGAAAGGCCGAGATGGCCTGTTTTCCTGCTGTAATTGTCATATGGTTTGCACAAAAAGAAGTGATGGAGGTTCAAGCTGCGTTTCAAACCCTATATATAAAATGTGTTATTGAAGAATCAGTCTACCAAATTCACCAATTTGTGTTAAATATATTCCATCGATCAAAAAAGGATTGAGGATGTGGGATTATTCTAGACTTGACAAGTCTGAATCCTTTTGTTTAATTTAAACATTTTAAAAGAGATATTTGTGACTGCCAAACAACTTATTTCAGAAGCATGTCATATGGCAACTATAGATTTAAAAGATACATATTCAGTATCTTAAATTTACATGGATGAACCAGTTATGGCAGTTCAAAGCTTTGCCTAATGGGTTAATGTCCGCTCCCAGAATATTCACAAAATTATTAAAACCAGTTCTGGGGTTGCTAAGAAGCCAGGGGCATGTACTAGTGGCATATTTTGGATGATGTGCTGATAATAGGAAGGACAAAACAGTCAACAGAAGCATCTGTGGCAGTTGTGAAATCAACTTTTGAAAGTTTGGGGTTTCTAATTCATCCAAAGGAATCAAGGTTAACACCATGTACCTCGATTGATTATTTGGGGTTCACAATTGATTCAGTCCAAATGAAAATTACTTTGCCCAGTGAAAAAAGGGTGGAGTTGATTAAAGATTGCAGTAATCTGGTAAACGAGCAAAACCCCTCAATCAGACAGGTGGCTTGAGTACTGGGAAAATTAGTAGCAGCATTCCCAGCAGTCCAATTCGGACCATTACATTATCAACAGCTGCAGAGAGTTAAAGAACAGGCACTGAGAATGCATGTTGGTCATTTTGATAGAACCATGCAACTGACAACAAATGCTGTTTCTGATCTGCAGTGGTGGATTCTACATGTCTCAAGCAGTTCCAGCAGAGTGCTGATTGAACAAACCTTCCATGATATTACAAACAGATGCCAGTACACTAGGATGGGGTGAAACTGACTTAGCATCTAGCTGCGGAGGCAGATGGAATCAGGAAGAGTCATTGTTACTGCAGACATGGGGAGTTAACTATTTGGAGTTTTAGGATGTTTCTATGGACTCCAAGGTTATTGTTCTAACACAACTAAAAGGCATGTCCAAGTTCAGATTGATAAACACAACAGCAATTGCCTATATTAATGATATGGATGAAATCAAGTCAGGGTCATGTGACAAAATGGCTAATCAACTTTGGACTGGGTGTATTGAAAAGAATATTTGGATTTCAGCTATCTATCTACCAGGTAGAATGAACACGATAGCAGACACCAGGTCACGAAAGTTCCATGATAATAAGAATGGATGTTGAATCGAGAGGTATTCAATGATATAGTAATCAGATTTGGAATGCCCAACATTGACTTGTTTATATCTAGGCTGAATCATCAGCTATCGAGATATGTCTCATGTGAATCAGATCCAGGAGCAGTGGCGATTGATTCTTTCTCGCTACATTGGAGTGATATGTTGTCATATATATTTCCACTTTTCTGCCTTATAAGCCAGTGTTTGCTTAAAGTCAGGCAAGATGCTGATTCAGGTTTATTGGTAATACCAGATTGGCCTACACAGCCATGGTATCTGTTGATATTAGAATTAACAACACAAATGTTGATGAAAGTCCCCAAAAGGAGTAATTTATTGCTGCACCCTGTAACAGGGAAACAACATCCATTATATCGACCACCCCGGGCCGCGGTGTTTGAGCCGCGGGAAACATCGCCCGGGGGGTATCGCCTCAGCGCAGAGGGAGAAGAGGAGGGAAGAGACTGCAGACCTAAGACTTTTGCCTCCATCACAGTGAGGAGATGTTGGGTGGACTCACTGTGGTGGATGTTAATATGTGTTTATTGTTGTTTTATGTATGACTGTTGCAATTTCGTTCAGACTTCGGTCTGAATGACAATAAAGGGCTATCTAATCTAATCTATCTAATCTAATGATTTTTTGGATTTGTTGATTTGCAGGTTTAAGAAGGCCTTTTCTGGGGCGAGGACTGTCTGAGCGTACTGTGGACATGCTTACGGCAGCCTGGAGGAGGAGCACTCCAAAAACAGTACCTTTCTTATATTAAGAAATGGGAAAAGTTCTGTGTACAAAATAATTTGCAATATAGTACTGCAGATATTTCAAATGTTTAGAAAATCTGTCAAAACTCTATTATGATGAAGGTCTGAGTTGTAGTGCAATTAATTCAGCCATAAGTGCATTGCCCTCATATTTGGTTCTGGATTCAGAAATAAACCCAATTGGGTCACACCCAATTCTTTCCAGACTAATGAAAGGAATCTTTAATTCCAAACCACCGAAACCTAGGTACATGACAATCTGGGATGTAAGTGTGGTACTGAAACTACTTCGTGAATGGTCACCAAGTGTGTCTTTACCTTTGGTCAAGCTCAGGATGAAAGTATTCATGCTTATGGCATGAGTGACTGCACAACGAGTGCAAACACTTAGAAAATTACAAATAGATACTATGGAAGTAACTGAAGACAAGGTTACATTCTATATCTATGACCTATTAAAGCAAATTAGGCCAGGTGTGACAGGATTTAAAATTATGCTAGCAGCATATCCAAATGATCCTTGTCTCTGTGTTAAGACATATTTGTGACAATGCATTGAGGTCACAAAGCATTTAAGAAATACGGAAACTGGGTTGTTAATCACACACAAGAAACCACACAAGAGAGTTTCAATACAGACTATTTCCTGATGGATAAAAGAAGTCATAACAGCTGCTGATATTAACACTTATGTTTTTACGTCTCATTCGATAAGGGCAGCAGAAATGTCGGCGGCCAGGGCATAAGACGTCCCCGTCGACCATATCCTCGCAGCCGCCGGATGGTCCAATGAGTTGATGTTTCAACATTTTTACCATCGGCCTATTGTTAATGCGGGATTGTGTGCAGAAACTATTTTAAGTTCTGTGTAAATTCCTCTGGTTTAAAGGGGATCTGATTAATTTCATTATTGAAATGAATGACTGCATTTGTGGTACAAATGTTATTATGAATGCATGATTGATTATTCTCGTTCCGAGTCAATCTATGCAGTGAGAAGCCGGGATTGATCTACGGCATGAAATCACAAAGCTTTAAAATCTTCACGTAGTAACTCACGTGACTCCGAAGTAAAATAGTAAGATTAAACGAGAACTTACCTAAGTTTGAAGTTTGATCTTTATTTTATGAGGAGTTACGTAGGTGATTACGTGCCCGCCATGACCCTACCCTCTATCATAAAGGTCAGATTGAAGTTCTTGTATTACTCGTTTTATTATGAGACTATATTACTTCGGTTGTTGTTTTTTGTGATTTCACACCGCTGCTTTGAAGATTGGCGCACTGGCGGGGTTCTTCACGTAATCACCTACGTAACTCCTCATAAAATAAAGATCAAACTTCAAACTTAGGTAAGTTCTCGTTTAATCTTACTATTAGTTTATACCTGTTATTAATGTAATCATGATCCCTATGTATCAATACCATTGTTATGTTTATCATTATTCTTTTTGCTCTGTTTTTTATGTTTTATTTTTGTTTTTGTTTTTTTGAAAAAAAACAATAAAAAGATTTTAAAAGAAAGGTACTGAATAAAAAAGTTGGGATGTTCTGCTACAGTTGTACAAGATGTTGGTGAGGTCACATTTGGAGTAATGTGTTAAGTTTTGGTCACTCCACTATCGGAAGGATGTCATTAACAGGGCCTGTGATTCAGGGAGAGGATGAGAATGCTTGGACTTTAGTCCTTGGCACGCAAGAGGCTGAGGGGTGATCTTATAGAAGTTTATAAAATCAAGGAGCATAGATAGATTGAATGCACGGAATCTTTTAACCAGCCTTGTGTAATCAAGAACCAGAGGACTTAGGTTTAAGGTGAGAAGGAAACGAGTTACTCGGAACCAGAGGAAGTGGAAATATGGAAGAACATTCCAGCGGAAGGAGTTGAGGCAGGTATTAAAAAACATTTAGAACACACTTGGACAGGTACATACTGTAGATAGGAAAGGTTCAGTGAGATATGGGTCAATTGCAGGTAAATTGTAGTTTAAACATGGCATCTTGGTTGACATGGCCAAGTTGAGGTGGCCATTTCCATGCCGTATGACTCTATGGCTCCGTGGGCTTGAAAAGCCAATTCTTTTCCATTTCACTGCTACATGATAGTTAATCACCCTCACTAATAGTGACCACAATGGCAGACCCATGACCACGACTGGTTTACAGTGATAATAAGCTAACCATTGCCTCAGTTCAAATATGCATGTCGTTGATGTTCAATGACTAAATTGTTGCTGCATTTTTAGTTTTGGCAAGGTTCTGATCTGGGTGCTGGAGCTGTTGGACATCTTGATACCATGAAAGCAGAACCTCCGTTTCAGGAAATATACTTGCTGAATGGTGCCTCAGACCAGAAATGCCAGGGAACATTGTATTTTGAAGAGGAAATATTACACAACCAAGGCCAAGTGCTCGAGAAAGCTGCACGTCTGTTATTTCAATGAAAACTCTGCTCTTCATCCATCTTGTCATTTTGATCACCCAGTTTAGTTTATAATATTGTATAACATTTGCAATCAATTCTCACAGTTTATGACATTTACAGCTGGTGTGAAGATGCATCAGTAAATACCTTCTGTCTTCCAATTTAGTTTATTTAATAGAAAGATAGAAACATAAAAAAATAGGTGCAGGAATAGGCTATTCGGCCCTTTGAGCCAGCACCGCCATTCAATACAATCATGGCTGATCATCCAAAATTAATACTCCAATCTGGCTGTTTCCCCATATCCCTTGAATCCCTTAGCCCTAAGAGCTAAATCTAACTCTCTCTTGAAAACAGTGATACAGTGTGTAAACAGGCCAATTGTGCCACCAAATCCATACTAACCAGCAATCACCCATTCATAATAGATTTCCCATCCACCCCCTACACTATCAGGGTGACTTACCGAGGATGATTACCTGCACACCTGCTCATCTTTGGGATATGGGAGGAAACCGGAGCTCCCTGAGGAAGCCCACATAGTCACAAGGAGAACATGCAAACTCCACGTAGACAGTACCCGAGGTCCAGATTGAACCTGGGTCTCTGGCGTTGTGAGGCAGCAGTTCTACCAGCTGCACTACCATGCTGCATTACGTACAAACTCTAAATCCTACACTGACTTTGCCTCCACTTGTTATATTCAACACAATAACTCCTTTACACAGGAGGAAAGTGAACTGCAATTCATCACCAGAATATATCTTACAACAGTGTGATCACAGGCAAGAAATCAGTGATATAGATGACTTTGAATTTACACTAAAACCCTGATCATCCAGCTCTCTTGGGATTTGGGAAATGGTAGTTTTTAAGGACTGCTGCATGTTACTCCAAACATACTTTAATTCAACTAATTTAAGCACTTGTTGAGCAAGTCAGTGGTTGAGGTGCATCTGTACACTACTATCAGACTTAAGCGGAGGAATACCCATTGTAATTTGCCTGAAGAGTCTCGAACCAGATTGTCACCTATCCATGGTCTCCAGGGATGTTGCCTGACCTGCTGAGTTACTCTAGCACTGTCCCTCACAGTCTTTCCCAATCTTATAAATCAAAAATAGTCAACATCTTTCTACATCATAAAGAGTCATGGAAATATGCAGCATACAAACATGGCCTTTGTCCCACTGACCTGCACCAACCATTCATGTACACTAATCCTATATTTGTCCCACATTCTCATCAGCTCTCCCCACATTGTATCATGCACAATCTAGGGGACAACTAACCTACCAAACCATGTTTTGGGGATGTGGGAGGAAACCAGAGCACCTGGGGAAATCCACATGGTCACAGGAACAACATGCGAACTCTACAGATACAACAGCCGATGTCGGTATTTAATTCAGGTCTCTGGCTCTGTGCTGCCCTGTTTCACATTGTAGTCCACCTGTCATGTTGTTGCTCATTCATTCGACTTTCCACATTGAACCATTTCTCCCACTACTCACATTCCCACTTAATTTTGAGTCATAGAAACATAGAGTCTTCCAGCAACAGCGGCCTTGGTGGCAGCTACTGAGTGCAGCAGTAGAGTTGCTGCCTTACAGCGCTTGCAGCACCGGAGACCCGGGTTCGATCCCGACTACTGATGCTGTCTGTACAGAGTTTGTACGTTCTCCCCATGACCGCGTGTGTTTTCTCCGAGATCTAAGGTTTCCTCCCACACTCCAAAGACGTACAGGTATGTAGGTTAATTGGCTTGGTGTGCGTGTATAGGATAGTGTTAATGTGCGGGGATCGCTGGTCAGTGCAGACTCGGTGGGCCTAAGGACCTATTTCATCACTGTATCTCTAAATTAAACTAAACAAAACTAGTAAATGTTAAACTGCAACCAATCTGCCTCGTAGCTGACTTGGATCATGAACAGTGCGAGCCCCCAACAGAGCAGCACAGTGTCACAACTCGTAGAGCTGCTGCCTCACAGCGACACAGACCCGGGTTCAATTTTGACCTTGAGTGCCATCTATGTGGAGTTTGCATGTTCTCCGTGTAACCGCATTGGATCCCTCCAGGGGCTCCGGTTTCCTCACACATCCTAAGATGTGTCAGTTTATAGTTTAATTGGCCACTGTAAATTGCCCCTAGTGGGTGGGTGACTGGATGAGAAGGTGCAATGAGATAGAATTCATGAGAACAGGTGGTTGGTGGTTGGCATGGACACGGTGGGCCAAAAGGACTGCTTCCATGCTGTACTTTTTAATGACTCATTGATATTTCTAGGATTTGGGGCAGTGAATCCATAATGTTTAACTTTTTTTTACACTGAATTCACAATTTTTAAATATCTGATTATCAGAAACATTTAACAACAGCACAAAGGCTAGTTGACAGTGGTGACTGTCGAGGCATTTCAGGTGTAGCTGCTGCCTTATCCTACTTGAGATCGATCATTTCTTCAAGCCTTTACTAGCAACAGTGCATCACAATTTTTCCATCTTACCTCTCCTCTTTTTTCTCCACAAAACAATTACTGCCAAGACAATAGCCAGCAATATCAGCACACACACGGCAATAAGGCCTATGTGCCTGTCTTTCTTCCTATTTCCTTCTGAAAAATAAGAATGCATAATTTTACAAATCAATTGTTAAGCTGTGCAGCTAAATAGATGGGCACTGTCTGAAGACTTCAGGGTGAAGAAGGGTCTCGACCCGAAATGCCACCTATTCCTTTTCTCCAGAGATGTTACCTGACCGCTGAGTTACTCCAGCATTTTGTGTCTATATTTGGGGCTTTTCAAGGTATATAAGATGATATGGTGTTTTGAATCACGGAGTTCTGCAGCATGGCAAAGGGACAATATATGTTCTGTACAACTCTATGATATATGGCACCATCACAGCCACAACTTAATTCATGAAAGAAGGTGAATTGAAAGCAGAAAGCTTTAACCCTATATAAACTAACATTTGTTTTGGGAAAAATGCTGGATTCCTTTCAATAATGGCAGAACATTTAAGTAATAACAAAACAATAAAGTGCATTATCAGGGCATTATCAGGAAAATTGTAGAAAGAAAGAGATGCAGATACTGATTTACACAAAAGCTTTAGTTTAGTTTATTGTCACATGTATTGAGGTACAGTGAAAAGCTTTTGTTTCATGCTAACCAGTCAGTGGAAAGAATATACATAATAGACACAAAATGCTGGAGTAACTCAGCGGAACAGGCAGTATCTCTGGCGAACATGGATTCATCACCTATTCCTTTTCTCCAGAGATGCTGGCTGACCAGCTGAGTTATTCCAGCAATTTGTGTCCATCTTTGGTGTAAACCAGCATTTGCAGTTTCTTCTTACACATGGACAGGTGACGTTTCGTTTTGGGACCCTTCTTCAAACTTTGTTTGAGAAATTGATTAGAACTCTTTGAAAATGCAACAGGAACCCGTAGACAATGTATATTCGAGCAGCAGGTGTGAAAAGCCTAAAATTCATAAACAAAATGATGGAAAAGCAGAATAGGTAACAAAATTGGAATGAGAAACAAAAGAAATACAATATATTGTAGAGATCCAAACGTCGTGAACAAATCAATGTTTTTTTAAAGAAATACAGTTTTGGCCCACTCGCGTTTAGTAAGGACTTGAGCAAAGTTCCTGCCGTTGTTATCGGGCACACCAGTTGACTGGCGATTAACTCATCACCAACTCCCACCAAAACCCTGTCACTCACGTGATAGTCCCAGCTCCCCTGACGAGGGTTCTAGCAATAAGTGGCCTGACCACCAGATGTCGCCACAATATCTGGATTTTCATAAGATATCTGATCAAGTGATGCAAAGGCACATGGCTTATGACATTGGGGGTAATAATTAGCATGAATGGAAAAACAATTAAGAGCAAGCAGAGAGTTGTCTTAAAGGAGTGTTCTGGTTGGGAAACTGCAACTGCAGGTTGGGAATCAATGCAAGAAAGTGAACTACTTATCGTTGGTATTAAGAGCAGATGAAGGGACTGGTGGCGCTGTAGCCTAGATTGCTGATGATACATAGATAGGTTGGAAATTAAGTTCTGGGGTATGTCAACAGTCTTCAGAGTGAAACATCAGATTCCTTAGTTGTGCATTGTTCGAGGGAATCTTCAAAAGTGAGCATTTGTGTAGGTTAGTGCAGCATACTTGGAATCAAACTTCTACGATCGCTGTTTGTCAGGCAGTTATATTTTTCGTTGCTGAATCTGTAACTTGCGTCATGGAACTTACTTCATTAGGTTTAGTTTTATTAACGCCAGATGTTTCAAAATATGAGCAAAGTTTGTTTTGTATGCTATCCAAACAAATTATAAAACTATACATAAATACAAACTCAAAAACAATAGATAGAGCAAAGAGGAGGATACAGAGTACAGAATATAGTTCTCAGCATTGTAACACATCAGTTCCATGGACAATGTTCAATGTTCAATGAGGTTGAGGTGAATCGGGCATTAAACCTACATTATGGAAGGACCCTTCCGAAGCCTGTTAACAGGTGGAAAGGGGGTGTTCCTGAGTCTGGCAGTGCATATTTTCAACTTTCTGTACCTAATGCCTGATGGGAGCAAGAAGGAGGAAGGTTGGGATAAGTCTCGTTTTCCAAGGCAACCTAGTGTAGATTGAGCCAATAGTGGGAAGTCTGGCCTGTGTGATGATCTTTAACTCTTTGTATATTCTTGCAGTCTTGGGCAGTGCAGTTCCCAAATCAAGATGTGATGCAACCCAACAACATGCTTTCTCTAGCGGCATCTATAGATGTTTGCTAGAGTCACCAGAGACATGATGAATATTCTCAGTCTCCTGAGGAAGTAGAGGTGTCGGTGTGCCTCCTTGGCTATGTGGTCAGTCCTTTACAGAATATTGGATAAATTCATGCCAAGGAACATGAAGCTCTCAATCATTTCCACTTCGGACCATTGATTCAGATTGGGGCATGTACTCCCCCAGTGCCTTGTTGTTAATCACATCATGAGGAAAGATTCATTTTGTATTTAAACATACCTTTCATAGATTTCAGTTCCACCACTGAGAATCTCAAATACTCCTTCCTTATATATTAGTTATTTATTTACTTTTGATAAATGTTCTGTTGACAAAGTCTTCTGCTCATGTGGAGAGTGGGTGCTGATTACGTGATTACTTAGAGCAACACCACTAAACAAAGAAAGTTTAAGCATCTTGGAATATGGGATGTATTCATGATGATTAAAATGGAAACAACAGAAGATAATGATTATCTATGAAAGAATATTTAACGTTCTTACCCCAGATGATGGTCTTCCCACCGGGCAGGCTGCTGTGATCGACATGACAGGAATACTGTTTCCCATCATACGGATCATACTCAAGGACAGACCTTAGATGATATGTTCCATCGTTGTTGGGTATGACCCCAGAAGATTTGGTCTCAGAGACATGTTGACCATTCTGCAACCAGCTGACATTGATGGCCGGTGGGTAAAATCCAAACACAGTGCAGTACAGGACTGAATGATCATCAGGGCGGGCAGCGAGAGTGACCTCAGGGGAAACTACAAGACAGTAAGATGGTTATTTTCATCTTCAGTAAAACTTGCACAGTCACCCACCACAAAATATTCTTCAGTCCACTACAACAACCAAGTTAACTGTCCACATCTGCCCCATTTTGCCTCTTTCGGCACCATCAACCAACCACGTGGTTTAAAAGGGATCGCACGCTCCCTGTTAAGACAGTACACAAGAAAGTTTGAAAGTACGTACCATTAAATTCAGGAACAGCTTCTTCCCCACTGTTATTGGACTACTGAATGGTTCTCATGTAAGATAAGATGTTGCCCTGATCTTCCAACCAATCTCATTGTGATCCTTGCAACTCTTTTTGATCTGCACTTTCTCTGTAACTGTAATGCTATGATATTGTAACCCGATATTCTGCACTCTGAGAATTTTTCTCTTTGCACTGTTCTACTTGTGGATGGCTTGATTGCACATGTGTAGTATGATCTGATTGGATAACACACAGACAAACTTTTGACTATATCACAGTTCATGTGACAATAATAAACTAATACCATCGGCAAATCTTTTCACTAGGGCATATTATTGACAATAATAAATAATTGACAAGTTACGAAATGAGGGTCAATTGGGGAGGGGACAAGCTTAAAATTGGCAGTATTTTCACTCCTCTTCAATAAGAGATAAAAGAGACCAGTCATTTGTTTACAAAATCTCTTTTTGCAGAGTGTGGTCATTCTCTGGCGCCAGAGATTTGTGAAGACAAAATCATTGGAAGCATTTAATGTGGCGGTAGTTAACTTAATTAAACTTAAATTGGAGAACTGAGTGCAATGAGGAACTGACATCGAACAGGAGTTGATGCCTGAGGAACGTCAGCCATGGTCATATTGAATGGTGGGCAGGTTAGAGGACCAAATGGCTTACTCGGAAACTTGATAACCGAGGAGAAAATCAGGCTTCTGAATGATCGTTCCATAAGCTAGGGTACTGTCCAATTGACCACTACCCCATTAAAGACAGTGGACTTTGTTTATAGAACTATGTAGGGAGGAACTGTAGATGCTGGTTTAAACCGCAGATAGACACAAAATGCTAGAGTAACTCAACGGGTCAGGCAGCATCTCTGGAGAGAAGGAATGTGTCACGTTTCGTGTCGAAACACTTATCTAATGGAACTGCTGTGCTACATTGCTGAGAACTACATGCCACACTCTGTACCTTCCCCTTTGCTCTACCTACAGTACTTGAGTTTGATGATCATATATATGTATTTTGTTACCTCATCCAATTGGATAGCATGCAAAACAAAGCTTTACACTCTACCTCAGTACATGGGCAGCACAGTGGCGCAGAGGGAAAGTTGCTGCCTTACAGTACCACAGACCAAAGTTCAATCCTGACAATGGGTGCTGTCTATATAGAGTTCATACATTCTCCCTGTGACCATGTGAGTTATCTCCGGGTGCTACAGTTCCGTCACATTCAAAGACGTGCAGGTTTGTAAGTTTTTTGGCTTCTGTAAATTGTCCCTAGTGTGTAGGATAGAACTAATATTTGGGTGGTCGTTAGTCAGCACAGGTTCAGTGGGCCAAAAGGCCTATTTTCATGCTGTACCTCGAAACTAAACGTGACAATAATAAACCGAAACTTATCCCTGTGCCTATCTGTAGATTAGTGTCACTCATACTGTGGCTCCGCCCACAGGCTTATTAGACAGCTCTCTCTCTCTCTGGTAGACTGGTAGTAAGCATGCTGAGAAGAAAGCACCTTGTGTTTCCTCTGCAGAGTTACTAATAAAAGACTATGGATTCTAACCACTATGTGTGAGTTTGATCATTCATCCAACACTATCTCTTGTGTTGTTACGTCTCTGGAACTAAGTGGTAGCTGCGCTTAATTGCTGTAGCATAACTGTTTAAGCTGAACAATTCATGAAAAAAGTCTAAAAAGGATAAAAAACAAGTGATTCCAGCATGTTGAAAGATAATTGGGACTGATACGTAATGGGTGGCACTGCGGCACAGTTCCAGTGACGAGGGTTTGATCACAATCTTGAAACAGAAAAACTTAAACTGAGGCAGGCGCCTCTACTTCATCAATCCAGTGCTGTTATGACACTGGGCCTTAACATGAGAAAATGTGAAATTGGGTATTTCCTTAGGGCAAAATCAGACTTCTCAGAGACTTGAAAGCTGCAAGATAGTCCGTGGAATGTGGTGGATCTCTGCGTGCTGTTCCAGAAGAGGACGAATTGTACTTATGTACAGTATGACTTGACTGGGGAGAATGCAGAACAACCATTTCACTGCAGACAGACACAAAAAGCTGGAGTAACTCAGCGGGACAGGCAGCATCTCTGGAGAGAAGGGACGGGGTGTCCAGCATCTGCTGTTCCATCCAAACCATTTCACTGCATCTCTGCATGCATGAAACTAAACAGAGTTATATAAAATGCAGCACATACTGCAGTACTCAAGTAGGTCAGGCTGTCCTGATTTTGCAGGTGGATAACTTTACTGTAATTTAAAAAAAACACAAAAACGTGCAGGTGTAACTCAGTGGCTCAGGCAGCATCTGGAAGACATGGTTACGTAATGTTTCAGCTTGGTGTCCTTCTTCATACTTCTTGCATCTGTTCTTTCTGACTTCAACTTAACAGTTGAAAAGGACCGTCGTGAGCCCCACCACGGGGCGTGGACTTACCATCTGAGCGGATCCCTTGCCTGGGATCGCTCCCAACGCGGCCTGCGAACTTACCATCAAGGGCTCCCAGTCTCGGGAGAGGCTAGTCGGGAGCTCCAACGCCACAGAAGGTTCGTCCAGCCCCGACGCGAGGTTCGATCGCCCGGCGCAGGGGAGCTGACAATCCCCCCGATGCGGGAGCTGATCACCTCGACGCGGAGGGCCCGAACGCCGCCGGCTACGGGACTCAAGACCGTCCGTTCAACGGGGGGCTCGAGGCCCCCGACCAAGGAGGAACAACAAGGGAAGGACTTGGAACTTTATTTTCGCCTTCTATCACAGTGAGGAATGTGTAGGAGTCACTATGATGGATGTTTATGTCAAAATGTGTTTTTGAGTCTGTTGCTTTTTAAAATTGTATGACTGACCTGGCCAGTGAATTTTACTACACCAATTGGTGTATGTGAGAATAAATGAACATGAACTTATGAAATGACCAGTTCTTTTATCGACAGGGAATACAACTTGTTGAACGTGGAATTGAGTGTGAAAGGCTGCAACATGTCAAGGTAGAAGCTGAGTTGTTGGTCCTCAAGGTTACTTTCACCCTTGTTATCCTAGTGTAAGAGGTACAGATGGATGGATCATGGTGGGTGTTGAATGGAGAATTAAAGTGGCAGGAATTAGGAATCTTAGAAAGTCCCATGGATTGAATGCGGGTTCTCCAGAACGCAGCCACTCAATTTGTTTCATTGATGCGATGTGGAAGATTACGTCATGAAAACCAAATGCAGTAGATTTGACTGGAAGTGCAAGTGTTTCACGCTGTTTCACTTTGAAGAACTGCCTGGGTCTATGGACAGTAGGAAGGGAAGAGGTAAATGGATAGATGTTGCATGCACCAAGACAGGAAAGTAGAGGAAAGTTGTGGGGATAGTAGACAGACCAGGGAGCGAAAAATGGAATGACTACTTCAAGATATAGAATGGGGATCAGGGCAGGAGGGGGGGGGGAGAAATGGATTGACTAATTGAATCAGATTTAAACTGGGAGTAAGTATTCAACATGGAGGCTGGAGGAGTGAAAAACTCTGCCCTGTCCAATGAGAATATATAGAACATAGAACAGTACAAGAACAGGACTTTCAGCCTGCAATGTCCATGTCGAACAGGATACCAAGTAAAAACTAAGGCAACACAGTGGCACAGTGATAGAATGGCTGTCTTACAGCATTAGAGACCCGGGTTCGATCCTGACTAGAGTGCTGTCTGGACGGAGTTTGTACGTTCTCTCTGTCACCCTGTGGGTTTTCTCTGGGGGCTACGGTTTCCTCCCAAATACAAAAGACGTGCAGGTTTGTAGGTTAATTGGCTTCTGTAAATTGTCCCTAGCTTGTAGGACAAAAATAGTGAATGGGCAATTGCTGGTCAGTGCAGACTCAGTGGCCCAAAGATCCTGTTTCCATACTCTATCTCTAAACTAAACCAAAACTGATTTCCACTGCCTGCATGTGATCCATATCCTTGTATTCGCTGCACATTCACAAGCCTGTCCAAAACCTTCTTAAGCACCATTATCATGTCTTCCTCTACCACCACTCCTGGTAGCGCATTCTAGGTATCAAGCTCTCTCTGTGAAAAAAAACACTTGACCTGCACAACTCGTGTAAATTTTGCCCTTCGAAGCTTAATGCTGTGCTCTTTTGAGATGTGTGATAGACATGCAATCCCATTAGGGGCTGTCAACTGTGGTCAAGAAAATCCATGGTTAACTAATATGAAATACATCAATTACACTTTCTCCCTGTCAAACAGGGATGTAATGCTGAGGTTCTATAAGGCGCCGGTCAGGCCACATTTGGAGCATTGTGAGCAATTTTGGGCACCATATCTGAGGAAGGATGTGCTGGCTCTGGAGAGTGTCCAGAGGAGGTGTACAAGAATGATCCCAGGAATGAATGGGTTAACATATGATGACCATTTGATGGCAGTGGGCCTGTACTCGCTGGAGTTTAGAAGAATAAGGGGGGACCTCATTGAGTCATACAAAATAGTGAAAGACTGTTTACCTTTTGAAATTGGTTCGATTATGTTTGCTCCCACAAAATTGCATTAAAAAACCTATAGTGAAAATTCTATAATATATAGTGGTATACGAATTTGGAAACAATTAAAAAAGACTTTAAAATTGGATAATTTATCACTCTGTCTCCCCATTATAAACAACCCTTTATTCAAACCCTCCATGTTGGATAAAGGCTTTACACAATGGAAAAATTAAGGAATTAAAAAGATGGGACATCTTTATAGGAAAGGCACTTTTCTTTAATTTCAGGGGTTACAACAGATTTACGGACCACACTCAAATAACTTTTTCAGATATTTACAAATTAGAGATTACATTAAATCAAATACACAAGATTACAGAACTAGGGAACCAGAAATCCTTGATGAATGTTTGAATAAACATCCTAATAACATCAACAGGGGGCGCCGTCGAATATGGCTGCCCCGCCAGCAGCTGTTAGTTTTTTCACTCTTTTTTTTATTTTTAGTTAGTTGAGAGTGTTGGTTGGAGATCTTTTAGTCTTTTTATGTGGGGGGGGGGGGGGTAGGGGGAAGGGGGAAACTATTCTTCTCAGTCCCTACCTGGTCGGAGATGCGGCTTTTCTCCGAGCCGTATCTTCGCCCCTTCCTCGCGGCCTACGGGCAGGCTGGAGCGGCGTTTTCCTGCCGGGACCGGCCAGGACTTCAGCTTCGGCGGCGGCACAGCGCTGAAGCACCATCGCGGAGCGGGCGATGCCTAACCCGGGTCGCCGTGCAGTAAGCTCCGGAGTGCTGTGACGGCCGGCACTAACATCGCAGAGCTGCGGTCTGCGGTCAGTGGAGCTTCCAGCGGCGCTGAGCTTGGAACACCGCGGAGCCTGGGATCTGACGACGAGGTCGACAGAGTCGGGGCATCGACCAGCGCGGCTCGTGGACTTCGGGAGCCGCGGTCTACTGGGAGGAGGCAGCCGCTCCAGACACTCCGGGCCGCTGAGAGTGTTCACCCGACGCCGGAGCTTCATCATCCGGCGAGAGGGCCTGAGGCATCGGGCTGCCGTAGCGGCGACTGCAGAGGCCTCAATAGGCCCCGACTATGGGTGAACTGGGGATGGGACTGGACTTTGCTGCCTTCCCCCACAGTGGGAACCATTGTGGGGGGATGTTTTTATGTTTACTGTTAAATTCTTTGTTGTAATCTTTATTTGTGTGCTGCATGGCAAGTCAAATTCCTATCAACTCAGTTGACATGGCAATAAACTTCTTGAATCTTGAATCTTGAATCTTAATACAGAAAAATTAATATCTCATATTTATAATACCCTCTTAGATAGTGAGGTCCCGCCGACGGATTTATATAGACACACATGGGAAAATGAATTAGGCCAACCCATAACGAAAGATATTTGGGACGAAAGTCTACAATATATACATCAATGCTCATTAAATGCCAGACATGCCTGTTTGCTGGCATGCGTCTTCCACCCATGGAAGACTTGACCCAGGATGGCCATTCAAGACGATGTTGAAGACGTTGATGGAAGACGCATGTGTAGAGACAAAAGAGGAGCTTGCCAGCTGCATGGAGGACAGAGATGTGTGGTGCGTCCGTCACCGTGCCCGTTGGAAACCAGCACGGCACTAATGTTTTCAACAATTATTATTATCATCCACTACACCCCCTCTGTCCTGGGGATTTATCCACATTTCTCTTCAAGTGATCCAACATCTCCTTCTTACTTAACTTCAAAGTGTCCCTGCATGTTAGCATTCTCCACATTGATTCTCCATGTGTAAGAAAGAACTGCAGATGCTGCAGATGTTAAAATCGTAGAGAGACACAAAATGCTGGGGTAACTCAGCGGGTCAGGCAGCTTCCCTGGAGAGATGGAATGGGCATTGTTTTGGGTCGAGACCCTTCTTCAGACTGATGTCAGGGGAGGGACAAAGATAGAATGTCGGCGGAGACAGTAAGACTGGTGGCAGAATTGGGAAGGGGGAGGGGATGGAGAGAGAAATCAAGGGCTATCGAAAGTTATAGAAGTCAACGTTCATACCGCTGGAGTATAGACTACCCAAGCGAAATATGGGGTGCTGTTCCTCCAATTTGGGCTGGGCCTCACTCTGACAATGGAGGAGGCCCAGGACAGAAAGGTCAGATTGGGAATGGGAGGGGGAGTTGAAGTGCTGAGCCACCGGGAGATCGGGTAGGGTAAGACGGACTGAGGGGAAGTGTTCAGCAAAACGATCGTCGAGCCTGCGCTTGGTCTCACTGATGTAGAGAAGTTGACAACGGAAACAGCGGATACAGTAGATGAGGTTGGAAGAGGTGCAAGTGAACTTCTGCCTCACCTGGAAAGACTTTAGGTCCTTGGACGGAGTCGAGGGGGGACGTAAAGGGACAGGTGTTGCATCTCCTGCGGTTGCAGGGGAAAGTATCCGGAGAGGAGTTGGTTTGGGTGTGAAGGGACGAGTTGACCAGGGAGTTTCGGAGGGAACGGTCTCTGCGGAAAGCAGAAAGGGGTGGAGATGGGAAGATGTGACCAGTAGTGGGATCCCGTTGGAGGTGGCAAAAATGTTGGAGGATTTTATGATGTACTTACTATTAATGGTCCTTACTATTCTACATGTCTTCCTTGGTGAAACCAAACCTCGCCTATATCCACAAACTCCAAGCACATATTCCCTTCTATATCCTTAAGCAATCCACCTTTTGCTGCAATGGTTGCCTCGCCAACAGTATGTCTGTCCCTTCCTTCCTTGTGTCTGTTTTGTACGTGTTAAATGTATATTCTTTAGTGTTCTTTAGCTTGTTTTGGGGGTGGGGGTTGGGGGAGTTGTGGGAAACTTTTCCTAATCTCTTACCTCGACGTAGATGTGATATTTTCTGTATCGTATCTCCGTCCACAATGCGGCCTAACATTGAGGAATGGTGGCCTTTGCTAGAGATCGACCGGGAGATCCATCGCAGGAGCCTGTGGACTTACCATCATGGAGCTCGCAATCCCTGTCGGGGATCGACTTTAGGGCTCCAACTGTGAGAGCCTGCAAGACTTTAACATCGCGGAGCCCGCGGTCCCCGGTCGAGACCAACATCCGGGACCTCCAAGCCGCAGGAGTTTCGACCGCTCCGACCGCTCCGATGTGGGAGTATCGATTCCCCAACAGGGGGTTTCGACCACCGACTGCAGATTGTTTGACTGCCCCGACCGCGGGAGATAAAGAGGAAGGAGATTAGACTTTATTGCCTTCCATCACAGTGAGGAACGTGCGGGCTCCTCTGTTGTGGATGTTTATGTTAACTTTTACGTTATTGTGTGTCTTGTTGCTTTTTTTTTGTATGGTGTATGGTAGTCTGCATTTCAATGTACCTTAATTGGTATATGTGACAATAAACTAACCATGAAACCTTGAAAAAGATGTGGGAGTTTCTGTAATCCGACTCACTAAAGCCACTTTGTGGCCTTTATTAGCCCCTTTAGTTTTAAGCTTTAGAGCAGTGGTTCTTAATCTTTTTGGCCCCACGACCCCATCAGGCATTCTTGATCAGTACCGTGACCTCTAAAACAAAATTTGAAAAAAAACAGCCCGATTTATTAAAACATGTCTGCCAATGCTCAGTCAATGGGATGGCTGAAATTGCTTCGCAGTCATCAGGCAATCAAAACGAGCACGAATGCTCGACAGGCAGCATCTCATGTCAGTGTCGATCACAAGCCTATTGCGTACCTTCGTTTTCAGAGTTACCATAGTTGAGAATCCACCCTCACAGTGAGAGGTTGAGGGGGACTGGACCAATAGGGTCAAGGCCCTCTTCGAAAGAGCAGGACAGTCCTTCACTTTCAGCCAAAACGTGGCGAGCTCTTGTTCCATGAAGTCACTCTTGAGTTGCGCATCTCCACGAATTCGGTAAAATTCAACCTTCGCAGTCACGTCAGTATCACTGATGCCACCGTCTTCAACGGAAAAGGGTCGGATGATCCACTGATCACGAGAGCGGTCGTCCAGTCCGGGGAAATAACGTTCGATGGCTTCACTAATTGCCAGAAGGTGGGTTGAGATCTCCTCGTGGAAGTGGCATTCAGCATCAGGCATAGCATCCAGGAGAGTTATCATCTCAGGGAAGATAGTCGAGTCACCGTCCTGGACTCTTCTCTGGTAAAGGTTCCTCCTGAATGCTGCCACTTTGCCATTGGGAGGTTTCCTTGAAGTGACAGGTTCAAGGAATTCACCTCAGCGAAGAAGTCAGCCAAGTAAGCAACCTTCATCACGAACAGTTCAACCTGCATCTTTTCATGAAGCTGATTCTCCTTCACAGTACCCCTTCTCTCCAAGAACAACACTATTTCCTCTCAACGTTGAATCACATGATTGAGAACTTTACCACGCAAAAGCCAGCGCACCTCTGTGTGGAATAACAAAACAGTGAAATCGGCGCCCATTTCTTCACATCGCTTTGAAGATTCTTGAGTACGTTGCGCTCTCTCGGATGTGGTTCACAATCTTCACCACATCTGAAAGCACTTCTAGAAGACCAAGAGGGAGAGTCTTCATCGCTAAAGCATGGCGATGTATCATGCAGTGGGTAAAGGAGACATGGGGAGCGACATCCTTCACGAAGGCTTGGAAACGGGATCTGCAACCGACCATGGAAGGTGCCCCAACTGTACACATCCCGACAAGGCATTCCCAGCCTAGCTCATGTTTGATGAGGAAGGCTTCCAGCATTCTGAACACATCTTCTCCCCGAGTGGTAGTAGCCAATGGCTCCGAGAACAGGTACTCCTCCATTGAGGTAACGAACGTAGACTAGCAGTTGGGAACATGAGGCAACATCTGTTGACTCACCCAGTTGCAGTGAATACACTGGACTGCTCGTCACAGCCCTCACTACTTGCAGCAGAATATCATTACTCATATCCGAGATTCAACTTTTGACTGTGTCATTCAAAAGGGAAATCTGCCTGAACTTGTTTGACTGCTGTTCCCCCAGCACCAACTTTGCTGCTTCGAGAAGGCATGGCTTGATAAGCTCTTCACCGATGCTGTGAGGTTTCTTAGTCTGTGTGATTCGATAAGCAATCCGGTATGAAGCCTCCAACGCTGCTTCATTTTGATGAGCACAGTTACCCGTTGAATAGATGCGGGATCCCTTGAGTTATGGCTTCTTTTCGTTTGAAAGAGTCCACGCTCTTCCCCGCCAGGTTACTGTGACAAGACTCCAAATGGATCTTCAGTTTGCTGGGCTTCATGCTCTCGTGACTCTAAACCTTGGCACAGAGAACACATTGCGGCTTGACCACGGATTTGGAACAATGCTTGTGAAGCCCAACTTGGGAAATGTTTCACTATACGTGCGCGTCTTGGAAGACATGGTTCACAACACACACTGTTTGTGCGTGTATACGCAGGGCCTCACAGGAATTTTATCAGTGGGTACAAAGTTTCTTTTGGGCCCCCTTCCCTTCTCCATTAGTCATCCTGTTTTTATCCACTATGCTACAGTTTTATGCCATGAGCTGTAGCCTGCACGGCAAAAAGGGGTATGGAAGATGAGAGAGGGGTGGAATGGGGCGCTCTGTTGATTTTCTGCATTTGAGGCCTTATGTCCCTATACACCCTCCATGATAAATATAAATAAATATAAATAACATAAAAGGATCAGCAAGCACATTTGTTTTCCTTCACTCTATAGATGCTGCCTCACCCATTGAGTTTCTCCAGCATTTTATCTATCTTTGTTTTGAACATCTTTGTTTATGCTACAATACAGATAAGGAGAAAGAATTCACATTGAAACATCCTTTTATATTTAACCGCAAAACCGCTGGCCTGTGGCCTATAACATCCTGAAGCTGCGGTCTCCAGTAGGAAAGTGCCGAGTCGGGACCTCCAAGCCGCAGAGTGTGTTTGTCCGTCCCAACGTCGGAGTTTGGATCATCCCGACGAGAGGGCCTTGTACATCGGGCCGTCCCTAGCGGCCACTACGGAGGGGTTATGGCCCCGAACACGGGTGAACAATGGAGGACTTGCTGAAACTTGTTGGCTTCCACCACAGTGAAGAATGCTGTAGTGGATGTTTGTGTTCAATTTTATTGTGTATTGTGTGTTCTTTTTACATGTATCACTGCTGGCAAATTCACTTCACTGCACCTTCGGGGGTATGTGATGAATAAAACTGACTTTAACTTTGAATACTTAGCCTGGCCAAATCCACAAGACGTTCATGAGACATTGTCGACCTTAAATAATTCTTAATCAGCTTGAGTTTGCTAAATGACCTCTCTGCAGAAGCTACTGTTGCTGGAATTGTTAATAGTATTCTGAAGCTAACACAAACATTTGGAAACAGGTTACCAAGTCAATAGTCTGTTAAAAAGTTCAACAGATCTAATGGTTTTAACTTCATTTATAAAATTCACCCTCCCACTAACACACACATACACTCAGACACACACTCACTCACCTACTCACATACACCCACACATCCACACACACACACACACACACACTCACATACACCCACACACACACACACACACTCTCACCTACTCACATACACCCCCCCACACACACACACACACACACTCACACTCACTCACCTACTCACATACACCCACCCCCCACACACACACACACACACTCACACTCACTCACCTACTCACATACACCCACACACACACACACACACACACACACTCACATACACCCACACACACACACACACACACACACACTCACTCACCTACTCACATACACCCCCCCCACACACACACACACCCACTCACACCCACCCACCCACACTGACCCACACCCACTGACCTACACCCCCACCCACACAAATCCACCCACTTACCCACGCCCACTCTCCCACACACCCACCCCCACCCCCACCCAAACGCAGGCCCGGACCACTGAAACAGCCGTGGCTGCCGACTCTCACCACCTCCCCGGGCGGGGACACCACAGCCACTGTCGCTGGAAAGCCCATATCTCTACTCCAGCTCCCCACGGGCCTCCGCCAGCGACTCCGCCGACACTTGCCTCTCCACCGGCCACCAGCGGGCCAGAGTCGTCACCTTCCCGGTTCAGCACCAGGCCCACAACCTCCACCATGCAGGCAGCACGTGGTCTAACTCTGCTGGCTCCTAGTCCCCCTCCCCCTACAGGGAAGATCAATCAGTAGTGATGACTCTGCTGGGTCCTAGTGCTCCCCCCCCCACTATAGGGCAGATCCATCGGTCAGCTGGGTCCTAGTGCTCTCCTCCTGCAGGGAAGATCAATCAGTAGTGATGACTCTGCTGGGTCCTAGTGCTCCCCCCCCCCCTATAGGGCAGATCCATCGGTCAGCTGGGTCCTAGTGCTCTCCTCCTGCAGGGAAGATCAATCAGTAGTGATGACTCTGCTGGGTCCTAGTGCTCTCCCTCCTCCTGCAGGAAGATCCATCAGTCAGTTGGGTCCTAGTGCTCTCCCTCCTCCTGCAGGGAAGATCAATCAGTAGTGATGACTCTGCTGGGTCCTAGTGCTCCCCCCCCTATAAGGCAGATCCATCGGTCAGTTGGGTCCTAGTGCTCTCCCTCCTCCTGCAGGGAAGATCAATCAGTAGTGATGACTCTGCTGGGTCCTAGTGCTCCCCCCCACTATAGGGCAGATCCATCAGTCAGTTGGGTCCTAGTGCCCTCCTCCTGCAGGGAGATCCATCAGTAGTGATGACTCTGTTGGGTCCTAGTGCTCTCCCTCCTCCTGCAGGAAGATCCATCAGTAGTGATGACTCTGTTGGGACCTAGTGCTCTCCCTCCTCCTACAGGGAAGATCCATCAGTAGTGATAGGTCTTCCCCTTCCCTCTCTTTTAATCAGGTTACCCCGACCACACACCATCAGTTAAAATTCCCTGCTTTATTATGGATCACAATTTCTACGAATTACAATATATAAAACTCCGAAGGCACAAAATGTGAATGCTAGTATTCACAAAATATATGCAAACATTTTCTGAGATTTCAGGAAATTCCCACCCCCCCTCCTTCAGCTCCCGGGCTCCTATTGGACTCTGGGCCCGCATACGATGTACCCCCTGCACCCCCCTCTCATAGGCCCTGTGTATACGTAAGCGCATTCGTGAACAAAATACTGTGTGTGGTATGTACCTTTGTTAGGTTCCTAAAAATAGGCTCAACAAATTGATGTTCTTTACAACCCCTTCATGACCCCCGGAAAAACCCCAAACGACCCCCATGGGGGTCACGACCCCCAGGTTAAGAACCACTGCTTTGGAGATACAGTGCTGAAACAGGCCCTTCAGCCCACACTAGGGACAATTTACATTTACACCAAGCCAATTTACCTACATCTCAGAGAAAAGCCACACAGGTTACGGGGAGAACATGCAAACTCCGTACAGTCACCACTCGTAGTCGGGTTCAAACCAGGGTCTCTGGTGCTGCAAGGCAGCAACTCGTGTAAGGCCACGATCTCTTGGCTTTGCTTATAATTATTATCATGTTTTATCTTCTATTGTGTTCTTTTTGCTTATTGCATATAAACAAATATAAAGCTGCACATAAGGTTGGATCTTTTCGAGGCCCGAGCTGCCCCATCTTTTACCACAAAAGTGCTTCCTATATTTAGAGAAACATAGATATAATAAGGCTCACCCCTCATGGGCATTGAAGGCTTTCTCTAAAATATGGAGACCATTAAGCTGTTCACTGCCAAGTTTATTTTTCACTATTGGCCATGACCCCTAGTGTACTCGGCGGTGGCATTGAACAGGTTAAAGATATCCAGTGATGTGTAGCTGCGCTACCTTTCCTTGGTATTCTTAAGGGCCTGTCCCACTTACGTGTCCTTGGCACACAAATTATGCGACCTTGTGGTCGCGTTGAGGCGCACGAGCATCGTATGGCCGCGCGGGGCCGGTCCCACTTGGAAGCGCGGAGGGGTATGGAGTTGTGCGCGACATCGCGCGGGGCTCCAATAATTTTGTAGTGAACGAAATCTTCGCGCGCCAACGGCCTGTCGCGGAACTGACGGCCAAAGTGGGACAGGCCCAAGACCCTGGCGCGACGCAAAGTCTCACTTTCAACAGGAGCAGAAGCAGGCGAACGATCGCCGAACTCGGCCTGGGGCTCACGGCCGTTGCGGTCCAGATCCGCCCCCACTTCTACTCCCAGAGCGGGGCCATGAAAATTGAAGATAGACACGAAATGCAGGAGTAACTCAGCGGGACCGGCAGCATCTCTGGAGAGAAGCAATGGGTGATGTTTCGGGTCAAGACCCTTCTTTTCAGACTGAAGAAGAGTCTCGACATGAAACGTCACCCATTGCTTCTCTCCAGAGATGCTGCCGGTCCCACTGGCTTACTCCAGCTTTGTGTCCATCTTCAAATAACGTCACGCGCTCCAGACGGCTGTGCGCACGCATGTAATCGCACCCGACCTTCGCCGGACCATCGTGGCTCAACGCGTAATTTGCATTCCACGGACACGTAAGCGGGACAGGCCCCTTTACTTAGATGATTCATTCCCTCTGGCATTGATTGATGAATCAAAGTGGGGGGGGGGGGGTGATGGAATTTGTAAGGATTTGCTGAAGTCAGTTTGCTTAAAACTGCTCACTCCTTGAAAAGGATAGTCTGTGAACTTTAGCCCAGAGACAAAGAACAGTTTGTGAACTCAAGGTTGTAATTGATAAAAATCTAGGCACAACTGTGAACACCAACCCTTTATTAGGATGAATGTAATGAGCTAATGCCAACCATGCCCCTGGGACCAGGAGTAATAAGGAAGGGTCAAAACTTGGATGATGTTTTCATACCAATAAGAAACTCTACAAACAATGATAGCTGAATAAAACATAATTATGTTGTATAGATGAAGAGCCTCCTTTTCAAGCTGCTTTCTGCAGTCTTTTAGTTGTTCTGCAGATCCTTTACATTCTCTCGTCTTCGTGTTTTCAAGAAACACCACCAATAGCCGAATGTATACTAATTATAGAAACATAGAAAAATAGGCACAGGAGCAGGCCATTCGGCCATTCGAGCCAGCACCGCCATTCAATATGATCATGCCTGCATCTAGAATCAGTACCCCATTCCTGCTTTTAGAAACATAGAAACACAGAAAATAGGTGCAGGAGCAAGCCATTCGGCCCTTCGAGCCTGCACCGCCATTCAATATGATCATGGCTGATCATCCAACTCAGTATCCTGTACCTGCCTTCTCTCCATACCCCCTGATCCCTTTAGCCACAAGGGCCACATCTAACTCCCTCTTAAATATAGCCAATGAACTGGCCTCAACTACATTCTGTGGCAGAGAATTCCAGAGATTCAGCACTCTCTGTGTAAAAAATGTTTTTCTCATCTCAGTCCTAAAAGATTTCCCCTTTATCCTTAAACTGTGACCCCTTGTTCTCGACTTCCCCAACATCGGGAACAATCTTCCTGCATCTAGCCTGTCCAACCCCTTAAGAATTTTGTAAGTTTCTATAAGATCCCCCCTCAATCTTCTAAATTCTAGCGAATACAAGCAGAGTGTATCCAGTCTTTCTTCATATGAAAGTCCTGACATCCCAGGAATCAGTCTGGTGAACCTTCTCTGTACTCCCTCTATGGCAACAATGTCCTTCCTCAGATTAGGAGACCAAAACTGTAGGCAATACTCCAGGTGTGGTCTCACCAAGACCCTGAACAACTGCAGAAGAACCTCCCTGCTCCTATACTCAAATCCTTTTGCTATGAATGTTAACATACCATTCGCTTTCTTCACTGCCTGCTGCACCTGCATGCCTACTTTCAATGACTGGTGTACCATGACACCCAGGTCTCGTTGCATCTCCCCTTTCCCTAATCGGCCACCATTCAGGTAATAGTCTACTTTCCTGTTTTTGCCACCAAAGTGGATAACCACACATTTATCCACATTATACTGCACCTGCCATGCATTTGCCCATTCACCTAGCCTATCCAAGTCACCTTGCAGCCTCCTAGCACCCTCCTCACAGCTAACACTGCCCCCCAGCTTCGTGTCATCCGCAAACTTGGAGATGTTGCATTCAATTCCCTCGTCCAAATCATTAATATATATTGTAAATAGCTGGGGTCCCAGCACTGAGCCTTGAGGTACCCCACTAGTCACTGCCTGCCATTCTAAAAAGGACCCGTTTACTCCTACTCTTTGCTTCCTGTCTGCCAGCAAGTTCTCTATCCACATCAATACTGAACCCCCAATACCATGTGCTTTAAGTTTGTATACTAATCACTTATGTTGGATCTTGTCGAAAGCCTTCTGAAAGTCCAGATATAACACATCCACTGGTTCTGCCTTATCCACTCTACTAGTTACATCCTCGAAAAATTCTATAAGATTCGTCAGACATGATTTACCTTTCATAAATCTATGCTGACTTTGTCCAATGATTTCACCATTTTCCTAATGTGCTGCTATCCCATCTTTAATAACGGACTCTAGCAGGTTCCCCACTTCTCTCTCCCTCCCTTTTCAAAAAGTATGGTTACATTAGCTACCCTCCAATCCTCAGGAACTACTCCATAATCTAAAGAGTTTTGAAAAATTATCACTAATGCATCCACTATTTCTGGGGCTACTTCCTTAAGTACTCTGGGATGCACTCTATCTGGCCCTGGGGATTTATCGGCCTTTAATCCATTCAATTTACCTAACACCACTTCCCGGCTAACCTGGATTTCACTCAATTCCTCCATCTCATTTGACCCCCGGTCCCCTGCTCTTTCCGGCAGTTAATTAAGTCTTCCTTAGTGAAGACAGAACCAATGTAGTTATTCAATTGGTCTGCCATGTCCTTGTTCCACATGATCAATTCACCTGTTTCTGACTGCAAGGGACCTACATTTGTTTTAACTAATCTTTTCCCCCATATCCCTTGATTCCTTTCGTCTTAAGAGCTAAATCTAACTCTCTCTTGAAAGTACTTTGTTTAGATAAGAGCCTTCTTTTCAAGCTTCTTTCTGCGGTCTTTTAGTTGTGCTTTGCAGGTGCTTTAGTTTGCTCATCTTCTGTCTGCTGAATATGTAACAACTACAAGCTGTGAATAACAAAAAATCCTTGAAAACTAACACTGGACTGCAAGTGTGAGTACAAAGCATGTTCTAACGTGTCCCAACTTCAGTCTGAAGTAGGATCCTCACCCGAAATATCTGCCTTCCCATGTTCTCCAAAGATGCCGCTTGACCCGTTGAGTTCCTTAGCACTTTGTGTGTGGAGGAAAGCAGCCTTTGCTCTTCCTTTCATCTACAATTGTTAAATAGTTCAATCCAGACAATTACTTCAATTTTACATTGTTGACTAAATTGAGAAAGAAGGCAATTCAAGGATAAATAACTGCCCATAATTCCATGTGACAGAGAAAGAGGCCTTTCAGCCTCCTGAGCCCACTCTAGCCCAGAGAACAAAACCATTCCACCACTAATTTTCCCCAAAACGGATCTTTCTCATTTCTATCAATGCCACAAATCCACCTATTTGCAGCGGTGGCTTAATCTACTAAATCAGCACATTTTGGTATGTGGGAGGAAACTGGAGAACAAACATTGTCACAGGGAGAATGCTTATACTCCACACAGACTGCACTGGAGATGATTGAACCCGATCACTGGAGCTGTGAGACAGCAGCGCTCTTTGCTATAAAGCAGTCATAGAGAGAGTCACACAGCAGGGAAACAAGCCCTTTGGCCCAACTTGTCCATGCTAATCAAGATACCCCATTTAAGCTAGTCCCATTTACCCTGCAATGGGTAGACATCATTCAAAACGTTTCTCTCTAGATGTCAGCTGCTCTACATCGGTGAGACCAAGCGCAGGCTTGGCGATCGCCTCGCCCAACACCTCCGCTCAGTTCGCAACAACCAACCTGATCTCCCGGTGGATCAGCACTTCAACTCCCCCCTCCCATTCCAAATCCGACCTTTCTGCCCTCGGCCTCCTCCATGGCCAGAGTGAGGACCACCGTAAATTGGAGGAGCAGCACCTCATATTTCGCTTGGACAGTTTACACCCCAACGGTATGAACATTGACTTCTTTAATTTCAGGTAGTCCTTACTTTCTCCTCCCCTACTCAGCTCTCCCTCAGCCCACTGGCTCCACCTTTTCCTTTCTTCTTCCTGCGCCCCACTCCCTCCCTCCCACCCACCCTCACATCAGTCTGAAGAAGGGTTTTCGGCCCGAAACGTTGCCTATTTCCTTCGCTCCATAGATGCTGCCTCAACCGCTGAGTTTCTCCAGCACTTTTATCTACCTATGCATGTCCCTGTCCATGTGTCTTTTAAATATTGTTATTGTACCTGCCGCAACTCCATTCTCTGGCAGGTCATTCCATATGCTGACCACTCTCTGAGCACAAAGTTTGCCCCCAAGTTCCAATTAAATCTTCCCCCTCTCACATTCAACCCATGTCCTCTGGTTATTTGATTCCCCTTCTCTGGGTAAAAGGCTCTGGGCATACATCTATCAATTCCCCTCATGATTTTAAGCACCACTATATGATCACCCTTTCAGCCTCCTGTGCTCCATGGAATAAAGCCCTGGCTTGCCCAATCTCTCCCTCTTGTTCCCACCCTTGAGCCCCGACAATATGCTCATAAATCTCATAAACATAACAATGTTGCAGATAATATGTGCACCATAAATAATGCAAATTAAAAAAATATTTCTGAAGGCAATATGATTCAATAAACATGGTTCAATGAATCAGATGATAATGTAATAAACGTCATTCACATGTATTCACATATAATTTGAAAATAATAATAAATATTGCAAGATGTGGGAAATTGATAGAAATTATGCCCAGTGCATAATATTTTGATGTATTGTTCCCTGTTTGTACCCTCACCCTGTTTTAGTCCAGTTAAAGATTAATAATATAATTTGTTTAATGTGTAACCGAAGAGGTAACAAAAAGCAATGTTTTCAGAAATAATTAATCATGAATGAATGATACTTTATAGTGACATGTGACAAGTCACAGTGAAATTCTTTGTTTTGTAAACCCAACGTATTTCAAGATTCTTCACATAAAGGGCACCGACAAAGTTATAAAGTCTCCCACACCAGGTCCTCCTTTGTCCCCCCCCCCTCCCCACCTCACCATGGTTCCCCCACGCCTAGTCCTGCTTTGTTCAATGGTACACTACGAATGTCATTGAATTAACACAGTAATGGTGATAGGACTTATTGATTTACAATATAAAACATGTCCAATTGCAACTTATATGGATATACAAGTGTGGTGCAGATGGATTTGGACAGCTTACTTTACAATTGGTGCCCAAGATAATTTAGAGATATAGCACGAAAACAGCCCTTAGAGTCCACAGTGACCAGTGATCCCCTTTGGCATACAGGCTTGGAGTGTGGGAGGAAACCGGGGAACCCGGGGAAATCCCACGCAGGTCACGGGGAGTACGTACAAACTCTGTACAGACAGCACCTGAGGCCAGGATCAACCCTGGGTCAATAGCACTACGGCACCATCACTACGGCTGAACCACAATGACATTTAGGTTATCCTTTAAATATTTCACACAACTTTTCATTCTAAATTTGTCAATAAAAGTAAAAACAATTGGTGAGGTACGCAAGGGATTTTAACCATTCAAAAAGCCACCAACATTTCAATGATTTGTAAAATGCTGGAAGCACAGCATTTTGCAAATCATTGAAATATTGGTTACCTATGGAACCTATGGGAAGAGATACAAAATTAATGCTTCAGAATTGTGAGAATGTGTAAGTTACAGACAGGAGTGGGAGGCATGGTTGGACATAGGGAGTATCACTGATAAGGTAATTACAGGTTTCCATGGTGATAAACTGACAATGAAGCCATCAGACAATGGAATTTTTTTAGTTTTTATTTCACATTTGCAGCATCTGCAGTTCTTAGGTTAGTGACTCAGCATGGAAATGGGCCATTCTGCCCACCAATTCCATGCCAACCATCGATCATCTTTCACACTAGTTCTATGTTATCCCAAAATGGACACAAAATGCTGGAGTAAGTCAGGGGAAACACTCTGTCTGAGGAAGGGTCTTGACCTGAAAAGTCATCCATTCCTTGTATCCAGAGATGCTGCCTGTCCCGCTGAGTTACTCCAGCACATTGTGCCTATCTTTGCTGTAAACCAGCATCTTCAGTTCCTTCCTACACATCTATGTAATCCCTCTTTCCTCACCCATTCTCAGCACACAAGAGTAATTTACAGAGCCCAATTAACCTACAAACTCTCACATTTTCAAGATATGGGACGGAACCGGAGAACCTGGAGGAAATATCTGTGTTCACAGGGAGAACGTGTAGTCAGGATCAAACCTGGGTCTCTGGCACAGCGAGAAATTTCTTTGAGATGTTTTTTTATGAACATTGATCACACTCCAAATGTATTGAAATGAATGAACTAACTTGCTGTTTCGTTCTGCCTCCGCATCCATTCATCGACTTGCCCTTTGATGATTCCATGGAAACCAGTTTCAGAGACCGTATTTGTTACCCAGTAATTCCTGTCAAATGCAGCCGCCATCCATTTCTGTCTTGGAACTGTAATGACCATGTTTTTGTCATAATACTGTATCTCACAACCATCCAGTTCACCCACGACACTATATTCTGGTAGATGAGTACTCCCGTGGTTCAGGGTGTAGTAGTAGATCAGTGTGTGAGGCCCTAGACACAAATAAAATAATACAATTATTGTCAAGTAATAGAAATTTCTATGGATAGGAAAGGTTTGGAGGGAAATCGGCAAAACACCAATTGGATTTACATTGCACTAAACATGATATCATTTACCCTGTATCTATAGATTGTGAACGGCTTCATTGTAATGTAGTCTTTTCACTGACTGGATAGCACACAAGAAACATTTTCACTGCAAAACAGTACACGTGACATTAATAATAAATTAAACTAAGCTAAAATATAGATAGATGGGTCAAGGGTAGATGGGGCATCTTGGCTGGCATAGATAAGCTGGGCTGAAGGGCCTGTTTCTATGCTGTACATGATTCTAAATGTCAAGCTTACTTAGATTATTTTAGTTTAGTTTAGAGATACAGTGTGGAAACAGGCCCTTCAGCACGAGTCGGCACAGATCCCCGCACATTAACACTATCCTACACACGAAGGACAATTTACATTTATATCAAGCCTATTAACCTACAAACCTGTACGTCTTTGGAGTGTGGGAGGAAACCGAAGATCTTGGCGAAAACCCACTGGTCATGGGGAGAACGTACAAACTCCGTACAGACAGCAGCCATAGTCAGGATCGGACCCGGGGCTCTGACACTTTAAGGCAGCAACTCTATCGCTGCCCCACCATGTCGCCCTTACTGATCAACATTTGGAAATATGATATTCAGATATTCCACCCACAAAGGGAAGTCACGGCAGTTATTTGGTTCACAGGCCACCATTTATTGCTCCGTGTGTCGTTAAAGAGTAAAATCTAGGGGTAGGTATTGGAAATATCAGGAAGATAAAAAGAGATCAGGTCCCAAAATAGTTAGTATGGACAATAGGTAAAAGGGCTTGTTTCTGTGCTGCACTCTCTATGCTGCACTCTCAATTAGTTGCATCACATCATATTTATAAGTCGTAACCTTCAGTTGATTAGTCTAACAAGGGTTCATTCGCTCGTGTGTCAGACGAGGTGTAGCTCACTGTTGGCTTCTGTCGTCGTCCAACATGTTGACAGAATAGGTCGCCCGACGCGTCTCAGAGTGCATCGTGTTGTCGGTTTCGTGGATCGCCACGAGGAGGCTTCTGCATGATCCCCCACAAAAGGGTGACACGGTGGAACAGCGGTAGAGTTACTGCCTTACAGCTCAAGAGACCGCCAGGTTCAATCGTGACCATGGGTGCTGTCATAGAAACATAGAAAATAGGTGCAGGAGTAGGCCATTCGGCCCTTCGAGCCAGCACCGCCATTCAATATGATCATGGCTGATCATCCAACTCAGTATCCTGTACCTGCCTTCTCTCCATACCCCCTGATCCCTTTAGCCACAAGGGCCACATCTAACTCCCTCTTAAATATAGCCAATGAACTGGCCTCAACTACCTTCTGTGGCAGAGAATTCCACAGATTCACCACTCTCTGTGTGAAAAATGATTTTCTCATCTCGGTCCTAAAAGACTTCCCCCTTATCCTTAAACTGTGATCCCTTGTTCTGGACTTCCCCAACATCGGAAACAATCTTCCTGCATCTAGCCTGTCCAACCCCTTAAGAATTTTGTAAGTTTCTATAAGATCCCCCTCAATCTTCTAAATTCTAGCGAGTACAAGCCAAGTCTATCCAGTCTTTCCTCATATGAAAGTCCTGCCATCCCGGGAATCAGTCTGTATGGAGTTTTTACATTCTACCTGTGGGTTTTCCCTGGGTGCTCCAGCTTCCTCCCACACTCCAAAGATGAGTTTGTAGTTTAATAGGGTTTGGTATAGATTATAAATTGTTGCAAGTCTATAGGATATTGCTACTGTATGGGGATCGCTGTTCAGCGTGGACTTGGTGGGCTGAAGAGCCTGTTCCAATGCTATATATCTATATCATCTTGAGCTGCAATATACAGTAAGTTGTCCAAATCGGATTGCACCATGCCAGTACATCAAGAGCAGACTAAAAATATCAATGTAACATTTAACTTCTGCTTTGATATGACCTCCTGGTGACTTGTTCACCACATCCCCCTTTGTCAGGGAGTTCCCCAATCATCTCACCGGAGAGGCCCCACATTCACACTTACTCAAATACCACACATTTCCTGTTAGACTAGTTTTTCAACTGTTTACTCTCACAGTCTGCCCTGTGAACATGCAGAAATTAACATCACAAAACATCAGGATTGAACAACTCATTATCAACCTTAGACACAGAGTGCTAAAGTATCTCAGCGAGACCGGCAGCATCTCTGGAGAAAAAGGCTGGATGACACTTCGTGTCAGGACCCTACTTCAGTCTCAAGCAGGGTTATTCTGAAGAAGGGTCCCAACCCGATACATCAGTCTGAAGAAGGATCCCAACCTGAAGCCTCACCCAGCATCACCAATCCTTTTTCTACAGAGATGCTGTAGAACACCTCTGACCCGTTGAGTTACTCCAGCACTTTGTGACACTCTTTGGTACAAACCAGCATCTGCAGTTCGTTGTTTCTACATCATTATCTATCTCATTGAGAAAGCGTTCCCATAGAATTTGCATCATAACAAAATAAGATCACACAAAGTTACCAATAAGGGCGGCACAGTGGCACAGCGGTAGAGTTGCTGCCTTACAGTGTTTGCAGTGCCAGAGACCCGGTTTCAATCCCGACTATGGGTGCTGTCTGTAAGGAGTTAGTACGTTCTCCCCGTGACCTGCCTGGATTTTCGCTGAGATCTTCGATTTCCTCCCACTCCAAAGACATGCAGGAATGTAGGTTAATTGGCTTGATGCATGTGCCAAATTGTCCCTCGTGTGCAAAGGATAGTATTAGTGTGCGGGTTAGTTGCTGGTCGGTGCAGACTCGGTGGGCCGAAAGGCCTGTTTCCGTGCTGTGTATCTAAACTAAAAAAAACTAAAGAACCTATGTTACATATATCACTTCCTTTGGTTCAGGCAGTGTTCTCTCTGGTGTAGACTGATTGAGCCATTTTCAGTGCTTATACTGGCTAATAGAGATAGCAACATGTAAACCACAGAAAGAATCTTAAAATATACTGAATCATGCAGCATATAAACAGGCCCATTTGCCCAAACTTGTTTATGCTGACCGAGATGTTTATCTACAATTACATTACGCCCTTATCCCTCCCTGACTTTCCTACCAAAAGTCCAAATGCTTTATAGACATTGTGATTATGTCTGCCTCTACTATCTCCCCTGCAGCTCATTCTAGATAACTACTGCGATGAGATCCCCTTGACATTTCTCTTCCATCACCTTAAACCTCCAGTTCTAGTCTCCACTGCCCTGGGAAAGAGACAGTTACTCTCTATACTATCTATACCCCAAAGATAGACACAAAATGCCGGACGGAGTAACTCTGCAGGGCAGGCAGTATTTATGAAGAGAAGGAATGGATGATGTTTAGAAACGTCACTCATTCCTTCCCTCCAAAGATGCTGCCTGTCCTGCTGAGATACTCCAGCATTTTATGTCGGTCTTCGGTGTAAACCAACATCTGTTAATCCTTCCTGAAGAAGGATGTCGACCCGAAATGTCACCCATTCCTTCTCTCCAGTGATGCTGCCTGTCCCACTGAGTTACTCCAGCTTTTTACATCTGTCTTCGGTGTAAACCAGCATCTGTAGATCCTTCCTGAAGAAGGGACTCAACCCGAAAAGGTCTCGACCTGAAATATCACCTATTCCTTCTCTCCAGTGATGCTGCCTGTCCCACTGAGTTACTCCAGCTTTTTGTGTCTTTCTTCGGTTTAAACCAGCATCTGCAGATCCTTCCGACACAATCTATAGCCCTCATTATTTCACTCCTGCATTCTAGTGAGAATAAATGCAGCTTATCCAATCTTTTCACATAACACCAGACCTCTATTCCAGGCAACAACCTGGCAAAACCCTTCTGCACTATTTTTCATGCCATCACATCCTTTTTAGTTTAGAGATACATTGCAGAAACAGGCCCTTCGGCCCACGCCAACCAGTGATCCCCGCACAGTAATGTTAGTAGTGGAGCGATCAGAACTCTACACAATACTCCATGTGCAGCCTAACCAATGTTTTGTTTGATTTCTCAACTCATATACTTGATGCCAGAGTCTATTCAGTTATACAGGGCCCTGGTGAGACTGCACCTGGAGTATTTTGTGCAGTCTTGGTCGCCTAGTTTGAGGAAGGACATTCTTGCTATTGAAGGAGTGCAGCAAAGTTCACCAGGTTAATTCCCGGGATGGCGGGACTGTCATATAATAAAAGAATGAATCGACTGGGATTATATTCACTGGAATTCAGAAGGATGAGAGGGGATCTGATAGAAATAGAATACTAATAACGGATTTGACAGACTAGATGCAGGAAAAATATTCTCAATGTTGGGGGAGTCCAGAACCAGGGGTCACAGTTTACGAATAAGGGGTAGGCCATTTAGGATTGAGATGGGGAAAACCTTTTCACCCAGAGTGTTGTGAATCTGTGGAATTCTCTGCCACAGAAGGCAGCGGAGACCAATTCACTGAATGTATTCAAGAGAGAGTTAGCTCTTAGGGTTAACGAAATCAAGGGATATGGGGAGAAAGCAGGAACAGGGTACTGATTCTGGTTGATCACCCATGACCATATTGAATGGTGGTGCTGGCTTGAAGGGCCAAATGGCCTACTCCTGCACCAATTTTTATATGTTTCTCTGTCTAAGTGGACAAACATGCCAAAGTGCATTTTTTGCTTTCCTGTCTACCCTTGTAGGCATTTTCACGTATCAATGAACTTGCAACCCAAGGACACTCTGTATATTAACACCCCTCAGGTTCTTACCGTTTATGTCCTACCAGAACATGACATGCCCACACGCACAACTTCACACATGTCTGGATTACATTCCTTCTGCTATTGCTCCATCCAGCTCTCCAGCTAATCTGTATCCCACTGGATCCATAGACAACCTTCTTCAATGTACATGTCATCTGTAAACCTACTAATCAAACCACCAATATTCACATCCACATCATATATACTATCCACTGCAAAACACAAAGGGCTGCAGGGACTCAGCAGGTCAGGTAATATCTGGAGGGATGTTTTCCCCACCAAGGATAAATATTATTCAGAATAATGAAATGTATACAAAATAAGAACAGGGCAAACAACGTTTCTGCCATTCTCAGTGTCCACACATGAATTAATTACGGTTATTTTTGGTTGTGTTCACAAACTACCCTTATATCAAGCACCCTTGGCACTCGTATAGCCCTCCTGGGTTAATAGCCCTTCCCTTGTTTGAGGGGGCGTCTTCACCAGTTGCAGCCCCCCAATGTATTGCCACGAAGGACCCTAGACTGTAGACCTCCACTGAGCCTTGGTGTTGGCTGCAACAAGCTCCAGTGAGTCCCTCAGCACGTAGTCCTGCAGTCTGGAATGGACAGATGATGTTTTGGGTCAGACACTTCTTCAGACTGATTGTAATAGAAAGCTGAAAAGGAGATGTGGGGCTGGGACAAAGCCTGGCAAGTAATACAGGTGATAAGACATAAAATGCTGGAGTAACTCAGCGGGCCAGGCAACATCTCTGGAGAGAAGGAATGGGTGCCTTTTTAGGTCGAGATTCTTCTTCAGACTAGTTGGGGATAAGGGAAACAAGAGATATAGACAATGATGTTGAGAGATAAAGAACAATGAATGAAAGATATGCAAAAATGTAACGATGATAAAGGAAAACAGGCCATTGTTATTTATTTGTTGGGTGAAAACGAGAAGCTGGTGCGAGTTGAGAACAGATTATGATAAGTAGACGGGTGGAGTAAGTGGCAACGGCTAGAGGTGAAAAGGTGACAAAGGGTCTGAAGAAGGGTCTCGACCAGAAACATCACCCATTCCTTCTCTCCAGAGATGTTGCCTGTGTTACACCAGCTTTTTGTGTCTTATCGCCTGTATCACTTGCCAGGCTTTGTCCCAGCTCCACATCTCTTTTTCAGCTTTCTATTACAATCAGTCTGAAGAAGTGTCTGACCCAAAACATCATCTGTCCATTCCAGACTGCAGGAGTACGTGCTGAGGGACTCACTGGAGAGTTTTAACCAGCATCAGTAGTTCCTTCCTGTACATCGTGCCTTGTGCAGCATTGTTCTGTGTCTCCAAATAGAGTGTAAACATTCCTCCGTCTACGCCGCATATGCTCCCAGGATGAGGCGTTCCACACCAGGGCATCTGAAGTGTCCTCATTCTTCAGGGAACGGGGGTTCCCCTCCTCCACCATAGATGAGGCTCGCACCAGGGTCTCTGCCATACCCCGCAACACTGCTCTCTCTCCCCATCCCCCCACTCACAACAAGGGCAGAGTCCCCCTAGTCCTCACCTTTCACCCCACCAGCCGTCACATACAACAAGTGATCCTCCGTCAGTTTCGCCACCTCCAACGTGACCCCACCACTCGCCACATCTTCCCGTGTGATTTAAGATACAAACTTAAATCACACGGTATTGGGGGTTCAGTATTGATGTGGATAGAGAACTGGCTGGCAAACAGGAAGCAAAGAGTAGGAGTAAACGGGTCCTTTTCACAATGGCAGGCAGTGACTAGTGGGGTACCGCAAGGCTCAGTGCTGGGACCCCAGCTATTTACAATTTATATTAATGATCTGGACGAGGGAATTGAAAGCAACATCTCCAAGTTTGCGGATGACACTAAGCTGGGGGGCAGTGTTAGCTGTGAGGAGGATGCTAGGAGACTGCAAGGTGACTTGGATAGGCTGGGTGAGTGGGCAAATGTTTGGCAGATGCAGTATAATGTGGATAAATGTGAGGTTATCCACTTTGGTGGCAAGAACGGGAAGGCAGACTATTATCTAAATGGTGGCCGATTAGGAAATGGGGAGATGCAGCGAGACCTGGGTGTCATGGTACACCAGTCATTGAAAGTAGGCATGCAGGTGCAGCAGGCAGTGAAGAAAGCGAATGGTATGTTGGCCTTCATAGCAAGAGGATTTGAGTATAGGAGCAGGGAGGTTCTACTGCAGTTGTACAGGGTCTTGGTGAGACCACACCTGGAGTATTGCGTACAGTTTTGGTCTCCAAATCTGAGGAAGGACATTATAGCCATAGAGGGAGTGCAGAGAAGGTTCACCAGACTGATTCCTGGGATGTCAGGACTTTCATATGAAGAAAGACTGGATAGACTTGGCTTATACTCGCTAGAATTTAGGAGATTGAGAGGGAATCTTATAGAAACGTACAAAATTCTTATGGGGTTGGACAGGCTAGATGCAGGAAGATTGTTCCCGATGTTGGGGAAGTCCAGGACAAGGGGTCACAGCTTAAGGATAAGGGGGAAATCCTTTAAGACCGAGATGAGGAAAAACTTTTTCACACAGAGAGTGGTGAATCTCTGGAACTCTCTGCCACAGAGGGTAGTTGAGGCCAGGTCATTGGCTATATTTAAGAGGGAGTTAGATGTGGCCCTTGTGGCTAAGGGGATCAGGGGGTATGGAGAGAAGGCCGGTACGGGATACTGAGTTGGAGGATCAGCCATGATCATATTGAATGGCGGTGCAGGCTCGAAGGGCCGAATGGCCTACTCCTGCACCTATTTTCTATGTATCTATGTATCTCCCCCCATGTCTGCCTTCCGCAAAGACCGCTCCCTCCGTAACTCCCTTGTCAATTCTTCCCTTCCCTCCCGTACCACCCCCTCCCCGGGTACTTTCCCTTGCAACCGCAAGAGATGCAACACTTGTCCCTTCACCTCCCCCCTCGACTCCATCCAAGGACCCAAGCAGTCGTTCCAGGTGCGACAGAGGTTCACCTGCATCTCCTCCAACCTCATCTATTGCATCCGCTGCTCTAGATGCCAGCTGATCTACATCGGTGAGACCAAGCAGAGGCTTGGCGATCGTTTCGACGAACACCTCCGGTCGGTCCGCAATAACCAACTTGACCTCCCGGTGGCTCAGCACTTCAACTCCCCCTCCCATTCCGTATCTGACCTCTCTGTCCTGGGTCTCCTCCATGGCCACAGCGAGCAACACCGTAAATTTTTTCCTTTTTTCCTTTCTTCTCCCCACCCCCTTTCAGTCTGAAGAAGGGTTTCGGCCCGAAACGTTGCCTATTTCCTTCGCTCCACAGATGCTGCTGCACCCGCTGAGTTTCTCCAGCATTTTTGTGTACCTTCGATTTTCCAGCATCTGCAGTTCCTTCTTTAACACAACAGAGTGTAAATAAAACCTGGCATCCTCTGTGCCATTTAAATTAATTATGATTGATGTATATTTTTATTCCATGCAATCTTACAAAGTATTCCACAATACACCACTCGGCAGCATTCAGTGGATGGTGCCTGAGGCAAGGCAGCTCTTTGAACTAGTTCATGGATCACATGTGTATTCTTTTCACATTGTCTTTTACAATTTAGTTGACCAATTAGTTTAAATATTTTTCCCCCAAGTTACTGAACTTTTTCCACAGGAAGTACTTTTTTATGGCCCATTCTAGTGAGAATATTGATGACTGAAAAACAAGAAAACTGTTCTTCTGTACTCACTCTAAACTCATGACTGCGTAGCCAGACGTAGTCCGAACTCCATCATCAAGTTCGCCGACGACACCACTGTTGTGGGACGAATCACTGATGGTGATGAGTCAGAGTATATTAGTGAGATCGACCGATTGACCAAATGGTGCCAGCACAATAATCCGGCCTTCAACACCAGTAAAACCAAAGAACTGATTGTGGACTTTGGAAGAGGTAGGATAGGAACCCACAATCCCGTTTATATCCCGGGACGATGGTGGAAAGGGTCAAGAACTTCAAATTCCTGGGCGTGCGTATTTCCGAAGATCTTTCCAGGTCCCAACACACTGATGCAATCATAAAGAAGGCACAGCAGCGCCTCTACTTCCTGAGAAGTTTACGGAGAGTTGGTATGTCAAGGAGGACTCTCTCGGACATCTACAGGTGCACAGTAGAGAGCATGCTGACTGGTTGCATCGTGGCTGGGTTCGGCAACTTGAACGTCCAGGAGCGGAAAAGAATCCACAAAGTTTGTGACTACTGCCCAGTCCATCTTCGGCTCTGACCTCCCTTCCATCGAAGGGATCCATCGCAGTCGCTGCCTCAAACTGGCTGCCAACAGACCCGCACCATCCTGGCCACACACTCATCTCTCCGTTGCCATCAGGAAGAAGGTGCAGGAGCTTGAAATCTGGAACATCCAGGTTCAAGAACAGCTTCTTCCCCACAGCCATCAGGCTATTAAACACGACATCAAACAAACTCTGAACAATAACAGCCTATTGCACTTTATCTGTTTATTTATTGTGTATATATATATGGTCTATGGTATATAAACACACTGAACTTTTATCTCTGTATTATGTTTACATATTCTGTTGTGCTGCAGCAAGCAAGAATTCATTGTCCTATCTGGGACACATGACAAAAAAACTCTCTTGACTTTTGGGCAGCACTATTATGGGTGGCACGGTGCAGTAGAGGTAGAGTGACTACCTCACAGTGCCAGAGACCCAGGTTCTGTAGACCTGGTAGAGTGACTGCCTCACAGTGCCAGAGACCCGGGTTCGATCCTAACTATAGGTGCTGTCTGTATGGAGTTTGTACGTTCTCCCTGTGATCTGCATGGGTTTTCTCCAAGACCATCGATTTCCTCCCACACTCCAAAGACATACATGTTTATAGGTTAATGGGCTTGGTGTAAATATTAAATTGTCCCAGGTTTGTGTGTAGGGTAGCGTTAAGGTGTGGGAATCGCTGTCCGGTGCAGACTCGGTGGGCCAAAGGGCCTGTTTCTGCTCTATATCTCTAAACTAAACTATTAACGTGTGCATCAAATCACTGAGGAGAATAAAGTCATCGAACACAGAAACTTGTGTCATAGTTTAAAAATAAGGGATAGACCATTTAGGAATGAGATAAGGAAAAACGTTTTCACCCAGAGAGTTGTATATCTGTGGTCTTCTCTGCCACAGAAGGCAGTGGAGACCAATTCACTGGATGTTTTCAAGATAGAGTTAGATTTAGCTCTTAGGGCTAATGGAATCAAGGGTATGGGTAAAAAGCAGGAACGGGGTACTGATTTTGGATGATCAGCATGCGTGCTGGCGCAGTCTTCACCTTCTGACATCTAGATTATGAAGGGTATCTTCAACTCAAAACCTCCCAGGCCTAGGGACGTAGAGATATGGGTTGTTAACATTGTGCTACGTCAATTCGCCGGTGGGCTCCAGCTACATCCCTGTCCTTGGTCAAACTCCCTTACTAGTGATTATGCTCATGGCGCATAGGAAGGAAGATCTGCGGGCAATAATAAGGTTTTATGTTTATGACTTAGTCAAGCAGAGTAGACCAGGGGCATAAGGTCAAACTAGATGTTTGCATATCCCATGGACCTTGGGTTGTGTGGGGTCACACATCTACACCAGAATGTTAAGGTCCCTAAGAGCCTTATAGACTCTGAACTAGCAATATTGTTAGTTACATAAAACCTCGTTTGAAGGTATCACTACAGACCATCTCCAGGGGGTTAAACGGGTCTGGCTTACGTGCCTACTCCTGCACCTACAGTATTTTCTATGTTTCCATGTAAATCTCACATTCCAATTAATCTCCTCTCTCAATTTTCCCACCACCCACATTCACTTGGGGAAAATTACCTTCCAGTCAAATAACCTGATCCTACCTCACAAATGTTTATAAACACTTTAAGTGTAACCTTGTTAAATGTCTTCTGAACAGAAGTGATTCATCTTCCCATTTTCTCTACCATCTCAAAAATGTACATACTTCAGCCGGCATAACTACACTTTTACACATCCTTACTCTTCTCTCTGATAAATTCACAGCAGGTCAAGAGCACAATTGCTCAAGCCCTGAGGAATGTATTGCTGGACTCGACTCTCAATATTAATCAGCAAAAGACCCATGTTCTTGGCTATGATTACATTACAAATCTATCAAACAACCTTTCCATTTTCAGTGGAAAATAAGGTAAAATAATGACATGTTGCTATAAACTTGACACAGAAATATAACATGTTGGAAATGATCCAACAGCATCTGTGGAGGTAAATAGAGTTGCAACAATTTAGTTGCCATATTAAATGATGAAGGTCTAGAACGTGAATTCAGATTTCCTCTCCTTAGGCTTGAACTTTTCCTTGCTTTCTGGGTATTTAGTTTAATTTAGAGATACAGCGCAGAAACCGGTCCTTCAGCCCACCGAATCCTCGCCGACCAGCAATCCCCGCACACTATCACTATTCTATGCACGCTTGGGACAATTTAGAATTTTACTGAGCAAATTGGTATGTCATTGGAGTGTGGGAGGAATCCGGAGCACCCGGAGGAAACCTGCGCCTGTCATAGGAAGTACGTACAAACTCCTTGCAGACTGAAACCGTAGTCAGGATCAAACCCGGGTCCTTGCGCTGTAAGGCAGCAGATCAGCCGCTGCACCACCGTGCCAAACCATATTTTTAGCATTTCCTGCCAAATCCTAAACTGTATCAGAAGATGACTTCTCATGCAGTCTTGGTCTTATGTCATTTCAAATATTGTTTTGAAAATATTACTACATACTCTAGGTATGTTACAAAACTTTCCTTCAGCGGCGCTGCAGTTCTGTCACTGCCCGTGTGCGCGACTTTGGCGCCTTTGAGAGGGGGGCGGGTTTAAAATGCGATATTTCGGCAGCCTGTTCTAAACGATCTTGAACAGGTTAAATAGTTGATGAAGAAAAATCGCTTCGACTGCCGTTTTATTAAGTTCATTAAAATTAGCGCTTTATAATTTAATTGTTGGAGTAAAATTAAAATCATCTTCAAATGCCGTCAACGCCGACAACGGGACGGATTTCACGCACGGGACAAGGCAAGGTACACCGTTTATTTTTTCATATAAACTTGCTTCTTAGGATGCCTTTAATAAAAATTTCAAGTTGCGAAAATGTGATTATGTAAATATACCAACCGGCAGTATTTTTCCTGCCGATATTGGGGTTTAATTCAGTGTAACCGCAACGTTCCAAACCAGCGCGTTCCACAAAATCCCACTCGCAAGATGATTTAAATGGCCATTAATTTACAGGAATTAAACACTAAATTCCTTCCATTTGGCCTATAAATTAATAACAATGAGATTAAAAAATAATGTTTTATTGTGAATTCTTGTGTGAATGTTATTTGGACACTTAGGCTTTTTAAAAATGTTAACTTTTTCTTAAGAAATGGATAGATATTTAGATCTAGTAATTGAATTTTGTAATTAGCTACAATTGGGTAACTAACTAATTATATGCTTTAATTTCAGGTCATCTAAGTAAGATTGTTTCATATTTGTTTCAGAATGCTTCAATCTATAATAACTGAAAATTTCATTAAGTTCTCTTTAAGGCTCTGTCCCACAGGTTTGCGGTCATTGGCGGTGAAGCGCGGCGTCGCCGGAAGAGGGGACCGCATGACAACCGCGAGAGCGCCGCACGGATGCTGCGCGGGGGCCGAGTGATCTCCTTACGGCCGGTTCCACGAGCCTGCGGCGTCGGGTGATGACGACATCACGCAACGCGACGCGCTACGCTATGACATTATCGCGCAATGCGACGCGCTACGCGATGACGTCATTTCGTATCGCGGGGCTGTGGCGGCGGTAGTGGTGATCGCGGCGCTGTGACGGCGGCTGTGGCAGTGCCCGTGCCGCACACGTGCCTCACTGGCGGCGGCTGTGGCGGTGCCCGTGCCGCACACTTGCCTCACTGGCGGCGGCTGTGGCGGTGAAAGTTGGACTCACGGCGCTCGTGCCGCACTGGACCAACGCCGCACGGCCCCGGCAGAGTGCGTTTGACCGAACCCGCGGTCTCTGGCGGTCCACGAGCGGTAGAAACTTCCTGTTTCACCGCCAATGATCGCAAACTCGTGAGACAGGCCTTTAATTTCTAAGAACGTTATGGGCTTTTGACTGTCCTCGATCACAGCTTTTGTGTTAAGTCAATGGAAAAGCAATAGGGAACAAGATACTAATTTACGAGTATGAAAATGGCCATAACTTTTTTAATACTGAAGATATGAAAGTGAATTAGGTGTCAAATTAAACTTCTTTTATGCTTTATCTGATGGGATAAATTGCAGACTTGATTTTTAAAATCTCAAAATTTTGTAACATTGCTACATACTCCAGCAAATGGTTTATGAATAATAGAAGTGACTTACTGTACCAGTTAAAAATCATTGTGAAAAACTTAATTCCCTCCAAATTCCATTCCCTTCTGTTGTGCAGCAAGTAAGAATTTCATTGTCCTATCTGGGACATATGACAATAAAACACTATCTAACTGGAGTCAAGTTGGGAAAAGGGGAAGTACAACGGGATCTGGGGGTCCTTGTACATCAGTCTATGAAAGTAAGCATGCAGGTACAGCAGGCAGTGAAGAGAGCGAATGGCATGTTGGCCTTTATAACAAGAGGAATCAAATATAGGAGCAAAGAGGTCGTTCTGCAGTTGTACAGAGCCCCAGTGAGACCACACCTGGAGTATTGTGTGCAGTTTTGGTCCCCTAATTTGAGGAAGGACATTCTTGCTATCGAGGGAGTGCAGCGTAGGTTTACAAAGTTAATTCTCGGGATGGCGGGACTGTCATATGCTGAGAGAATGGAGCAGCTGGGCTTGTACACTCTGGAGTTTAGAAGGATGAGAGGGGATCTCATTGAAACATATAAGATTGTTAAGGGCTTGGACACGCTAGAGGCAGGAAACATGTTCCCGATGTTGGGGGAGTCCAGAACCAGGTGCCACAGTTTAAGAATAAGGAGTAAGCCATTTAGAACGGAGACGAGGAAACACTTTTTATCAGAGAGAGTGGTGAGTCTGTGGAATTCTCTGCCTCAGAGGGCGGTGGAGGCAGGTTCTCTGGATGTTTTCAAGAGAGAGCTAGATAGGGCTCTTAAAAATAGCGGAGTCAGGCGATATGGGGAGAAGGCAGGAACGGGGTACTGATTGGGGACGATCAGCCATGATCACATTGAATGGTGGTGCTGGCTCGAAGGGCCGAACGGCCTACTCCTGCACCTATTGTCTATTGTCTATAATACTCTTGACTCTTGAAGATGTGAGGAAAGGTCTCAACCTGAAATGTCACCTATTTCTTTTTGCCAGAAATGCTGCACTGAGTTACTCCAGCATTTTGTGTCTATCTTCAGTGTAAACCAGCATCTGCAGTTCCTTCTTACAAAGATGTTCCTCTACCACCTGAGTTCCTACAGTAGTTGTTTTTATGATACTAGGTTGACATGCAATTGAGACATGCTGTGAGCTTTCCTTCAAAGCAGGAGGACAATTAAGCCCATATGCTCAATCCATGCAGATTTTTACCAATGACGTATTGTAAAGCCTTAACAGTACAATTTACATTCAGCTTTCAGATAATGCATTCGACCACAAACAGATGTCTATCTCATTAAATTCTACCAGATAAGGCTTGGAAAGTCTGAAAAGGGGTCTCGACCCGAAACGTTACCCATTCCTTCTCTCCAGAGATGCTGCCTGTCCCGCTGAGTTACTCCAGCTTTCTGTGTCTATCATTGAAAGACATTCTCCCTCCCCCACACTTCCTGCAGCTTAACATGCTTCTTTTTTTTCTCCTGGAAAAAGACACAAAGTGCTGGGACAACTCGACGGGTCAGGCAGTATCATTGGAAAACATGGATATGTGGTGTTGTGGAACAGGATCCTTCTTCAGACTAATTGTGGGAGGTTGGGGGGCGGGTTGGTATGGGCATTGTAGAGGGGGAAGGGGGAGGGGGAGATGAAATTAACTGGATGAAAGAAGGGGCAGGTAATATGTGGACATAGGTGAGGAGGCGGTAATGGGGGGAGTTGATAGGGAGATTATTGGACAAGGGCCAGAGTTAAAAATACAGAAGGTGCGCAACAAAATAATTGAAAAGTTGCAAATGGCAAATTTAGAAGGAAGGGGATGAGGAGGGAAATAGGTGCTAGTCCAGGTGTGCTACAGGGGAGGGGGGGCAACAGTGGGGAGAAATATGGGTGTGGGGGAGAAAGGGGAGGAGGAGGAGAGTAGGGCTTAGGTGTCCTAAATTTGGCGAGTTCAATGTTCACACCATCAGGTTGAAAGCTACCCAAGAAGAATGTTAGGGGCTGTTTGCATGTGACCTCACACTGGCAATGGAGGAGACCCAAAACAGAAAGGTCAATATGGCAATGGGAAAGGAAGTTCAAATGGTTAGCAACCAGGAGATCCAGTGCAGAAGTCCATGGCAGATCAAGTGCATATTTTCGGCGAAATGGTCGTGGAGTCAATGCTTGGTCTCGTCGATATACAGAAGGCCACATTGGGAACACCGGATGCAATAGATCAGTTTAGAGAAGGTGTACATGAACCTCGTCTCACCTAGAAGGGCTGCTGTGGTCCCTCGAGGCAGACCACAGAGGAGGTACAGGAATAGATGTTACATCCGCAGTTGCAAGGGAGATTACCTGGGATGCGATGGTTCGGGTGGGAAGTGATGAGAATTTTAGGTAACCTACCCCCCCATTTCTTGCCCTCCCCTGTGCCCCATCTGGACTTGCATCTATTTCTGCCCTCCCCCGTCCCCTTCATCCATTCCTCTATTTTCACAATTCACCATTCTTTAATTCCTTTTGTCTTTTCATCTCTGGCCTTTGTCCAATCATTTGCCTGTCGGAAAATCCTCTCTGCAACATTTTAGTTTAGTTTATTGTTACGTGTACAGAGGTACAGTGAAAAGCTTTTGTTGCCTGCTAACCAGTCAGCGTAAAGACAATACATGATTACAAACTAACAATTTACAGTGTAGAGATACATGATGAGGGAATAACATTTAGTGCAATGTAAAGCCAGTAAAGTCCGATCAAAGAAAGTACGAGGGTCACCAATGATGCAGATAGTAGTTCAGGACTGCTCTCTCATTTTGGTATCTATCACCTATCATCTGCCATACTTTGTTCTGCCCTTCCTCTCTTCTAGCTTTATTTACCCCCACAATCAGTTTGAAGAATGGTCCTGACCCAAAACCTTAGCATCCCACGCTCTCCAGTAATGCTGCCTGTCCCACTGAGTTATTCCAACACTGTATCTTTTTATGTTAACCAGCATCTTCAGTTCCCCCTTTCTTCTTTCTCCTCCTTCCCAGTCCTGAAGGGTCTCTGGCCTGAAACATTAGCTCTGCTTTCCTGCCCACAGATGCGGCCTGACCTACTGCATATTGCCAGTGTATTCGGTATTTTACTAAAGTCAATTTTAATAATACTATTCCTGCATGCATTAATGAATTACTGTCCTTTTCAACTATGTTCAAGGTATGAACATTTCAGCATGCAATTCTACCGTAAAAAGATCATAAAAATACGAAACAACAGTGTTATTCAAACAAGTAGTTATATATCGAGACATGTTGGAATCTTGAGCAATGAAATACTGGAGGAACTCAGTGAGTCAGGCAGCATCTGTGGCTGGAATGGACAGGTAATGTTTTGAGTCAGGACCCGTCTTCAGTAGTTTAAATAGTTTTGAATCTAGCTACTTGCAATAAATCAGTAATTTTAGTGGGTTTTAAGGTTAGTTTAGAGTTATAGCGGAAACAGGCCTTTCGGCCCACTGAGTCCATGCTGACCATTGATCTCCCATTCACTCTAGTTATTCCACTTTCTTGTCCACTCTTTATACACTAGGGGCAATTTACATAGGCCAATTAACCTACAAAGCTGCATGCCTTTGGGTTGTGGGAGGGAACCGGAACACCTGGAGGAAACCCACTAGGTCACAGTGAAAATGTGCAAACTCCACATAGACAGACCTGAAGTCAGGATTGAACCTGGGTCTCTGGCGCTATGAGGCAGCAACTCTCTACCATTGCACCACTGTGCTGTACTTCACAAAACCCATTAGCCAGATCAACACACGTAAATGGCAAAGAAAATCAAAGGAGCATTGGCGGCCATGGGTGCCAGTGTTATATGGAAAATAAATTGGGAGGAATAGGACTGATGAATGAAAGAATGATTGAATGATACTCTATTGTCACATGTACCCAAGGTATCTGTGTATAGTGAAATGCTTTGTTTTCCACACAACCTCAGTCTATCCTTGACCGGACTTTGCTGGCTTCACCTTGCATTAAACATTATTCCTTTATCATGTGTCTCTACCCTGTAAATGCATTGATTGTAATCATGTATTGTCTTTCTACTGACTGGTTAGTAAGCAACAAAAAGCTTTTCACTGTATCTCGGTACACGTGACAATAAATTAAACTGAACCTAGGCAGTACAAATATGTCGTCATGTGTTGGCGCAGACAAAGTTACAAAGTACCGAACAGTCCTATCCACTGCCTGTTGCCGCACATGGCAGCAGACACCATCCCCACCAGTTCCCCCTTCATTCTTGGTGGCGCCCCCATCCCCACAGTACCTCATTTGTTCTCGTCCCCCTCAATGGGACAGCCTCCCTGTGCTGAATGCCCTACGTCTACAATGTTCTGAGTATAAGATTAGATTAAGCAATGCTCACTGTTGGTCTTTGTACCTGCAAACCTTTATTACTTTGTTGGTCTGTTTGAATACAAACATTCTTGGGTGTTCTTGTCTGTACAAACTAAAATGTGTTGGTTTCTCTGTGACGTTTGAATTCGGGTATCATGCTCACCAATCTTTTTTAACAGATGCAGCATGGAAACTGGCCTTTCTGCCCACTGAGTCTTCACTGACCATCAATCACCCATACACTAGTTCTATGTTTTCCCTGTTTCACATCCTACACACTAGGGGCAATTTACAGCGGCCAATAAACCTACAAACCCACACGTCTTTGGAACGTGGGACGAAACAATAGACAATAGAGAATAGACAATAGGTTCAGGAGTAGGCCATTTGGCCCTTCGAGCCAGCACCGCCATTCAATGTGATCATGGCTGATCATCCCCAATCAGTACCCCGTTCCTGCCTTCTTGTCATATCCCCTGACACCGCTATCTTTAAGAGCCCTATCTAGCTCTCTCTTGAAAGTATCCAGAGAACCGGCCTCCACTGCCCTCTGAGCACCCAGAGGAAAGCCGAGCGGTCACAGGGAGAACGTATCAACTCCATACAAACAGAACTCATTGTTGGGATCCTTCTTGTGTCTGTGTAGGAAGGCACTGCAGATGCTGGCTTACACCAAAGATAGAGACAAAATACTGGAGTAACGCAGTGGAACAGGCAGCATCTATGGATAAAAGGAATGTATCTTCTTGTACCCCACTCGTTATATATTAATTTATTGTAATTGGAGCAGTCTGCAAAACTCTCCATAGACGAGACAAGTGTTTATGTGGATTGGCTACCATTAAACACTAGTCCCCTGCAATGAAATGCAGATTTAGCATTTTACAGATCAATACTTTGAGGGCCCCGTTTACAATGATATGTGCATCCCATCATTTAGAATGCCCCTTCGCCTACTCTTTTGAAGCCTTCTCCACACATATAGTCACAGAGACACACAAATAGAACCTTCAGCCGACAGTCCACTCTGACCATGAAGCACTCATTCCATACCATTCCATCCCACCATTGAATAGATCTACAGGAGGTGCTGCCTCAGAAAGACAGCTAATATCATCAGAGACCCACACCACCCTGGCCATACTCTCAGGGCCGGCCACCCTGGACCAGGAATTCGCCCGGAAGATCTGGCCCATCCATCACGGACTGAGTTCTTGCTCGCTGTGGACCGTGGATGGAGGACCCACCTGGAAGGCCCAGCTTGCCCGCCCAGAGTGGAAGGAGTCAGATGGATGGCTTATAGGCAGACAGGCTGCGGGAGGGAATGGACTGCCTCAACAGTGGTGTGGGTGCTGGAGGCCCTGCAGCAGCCTGGGGCTCGGCTGTTCCAGGTGCTGCTCCAAGAGGCCGGGCACATGGACCAGTTGCGCCCTGCAGCAGTAGAGGACACCACAGCTTCGATTGGACAGGTCAACCCTGCAACAACACCAGGACAATGGGCCTCATGGTCAACCCAAGAACCCTCACTTACAACAACTGGGACGTGAAAATGGCACCATAAACTGGCGACACTGTATACTGTCTCAGCGTACTACTGCTATACACTTATACTGTATCCGAGATGCTTATCTAAGATGTATCTAAGGACTTATATATAGTGATACTTGTACTAAACTGTATACAATAATGAATTTCACTGTACCTCGGTACTTGCCACAAATAAAATACCTTTGAACAATCAACTGTCTCTGAGGTTAGAGAGCCTGAGAACTGTTAGCTCCAGGTTTAAGAGCAGCTTTTTTCTCATGAGCAGCAGGCATTTAAACACTGCACAACACTAACCACAACCTTACCTCAACAACTCTGATCTGTGATGGACTTTATTTTGGTTGCAGTAAGGACGTTTGTTTGTCCACTGTTATGGTCTGGTTACCTAGTATAACTAATAGTAATTTATTTTACCATTGATTGTTGTATATTTAATATGTGTATAAGAATTTCATTGTTCCATTGCCAGTACAGATGACAATTAAACTCTTGCTCTTGATCAACTCATTCTTATTCTCTGCAAGTTCCCATCATCTCTCTCCAGATTCTATCACTTACCTACAAATGACAGTCAATTTACATTGAAGAAACAAGGAACTACAAATGTTGGTTCACAAAGAGACGCAAAGTGCTGGAGCACCTTAGTGGGTCCGGCAGCATCCCTGGAGATCACGGATATGTGATGATGGATAGATGTTTCGGGTCAAGACCCCTTCTTCACTTTGGGGAAGGGTGTTTACCCTAAATGTCATCTAGCCACGTTCTCCGGAGATGCTGCCTGACCAGCTGAGTTACTCCAGCACTTAGCCATATACACAAAATGCTGGAATAACTCAGTGGGACAGGCAGCATCTCTAGAGAGAAGGAATGGGTGATGTTTCAGATTGAGGCCCTTCTTCAGACTTTGTCATCATTGTGCTAACTTGCTCCATCCCATTCACCCATCATCTTTCTGATTGAATAATATTCAGATTTTAAACTCTGATCATTGTATTTAAATATGTAAGACCAACAGCTCTTTCATTCAAAGCAAATCTTTCAATCATTTGTTCTTATATCTCTCTATATCACCCCCTGTATCTCTCGTTTCCCTTTCCCCTGACTATCAGTCTGAAGAATGGTCTCGACCTGAAACGCTACCTATTCCTTTTCTCCAGAGTCGCTGTCGGACCCGCTGAGTTACTCCAGCTTTTTGTGTCTATCTTCGGTTTAAACCAGCATCTGCAGTTCCTTCCGACGCAGCTCCTCCCTCGGCATGCATACAGTCCATACAATTTCACAGTTGAGGTTAGCGTTGTGTAGCGTTCAAGTGCACGATAGTTGTTGGGAAGAAGCTATTTTTGAACCTGGAGGTCATGGTTTTCAAACACCTATACTTTCTTCCCCATGGTGGGAGGTAATGAAAGCGTGGCCAGGGGGATGATGTTGCCTTCCTTTTTGAGGCAGCGTCTCGTGTGGATCCCTTCGATGGTGGTGAGGTCAGAACCCACGATGAACCGGGCAGTATAACTTCCTGATTATTCACAAATTTAAGTATTTCATCTAAAGAGCAGGCCTAAGTCATAGAATTGCTCTCTAAATATCCCTTCCTTTAAGATGCACCTTAAATGTTTATTTTGCTAATTGTCATGTCATGCCATTATACTGCTCGAAGTAAAATGTTACAGAATAATATTCTTACGAATCTCATTGAAGCATTTTCCTACATTGGAACTGCTATAAATGTTATTCTTTATATCTATGCCTGTTTCCCCTTTCACCAAATTAGATTATTACCATCAAAGGAGAATGTCATTGTTTTGTTTGGCTCTGGAGATGCGTGTTGGAATGTGATCATTAAAATCTTCCCGTATATTGAACCCTGAACTACACTAAACTCAGCTATGATTAATGAACAAAATAAAGTGTTGGAGTAACTCAGCAGATCAGGCAGCATGGATAGGTAAAGTGTCGAGTCGGACCCTGTAGACCTATGGAGGACTGTCTTTGGTTAAACTAAGCATTTGCGGTGTATTTGCACATGTATTGGGATTATCAATTAACTGAATTTTTAGTGTTATCTATTTGTATTGTCTTACAGGTCTGCTACATGAATGTCATTGTTTTGTAGTCAGCACATATGACAATTGAACATTCTATACTCTCTTTCCTTCTGGACTCTCTTGTGGAGTGGGATCAAACCTAACATCAGCAAAATGGTGCCATTCATCCTTTGTTCCCAATCTCTGATATTCTATAAGATCATAACCGATCCTCTAGCAGACCACCATTTTTCCGAATTCTGGATTCCTTTTGTATCCAAGCATCTTCCTATCCCTGCCTCAAGCATTTGATTGACTGAATGCCCACAGCCTTCTTGGACAGAGAATTTGAAAGACTAATTACCCTCTGGGTGAAAACATTTCATCTCATTACTGCACTGAATTCAATGATATTTTATTGTCACATGCACCTAGGTACAGTGAAATGCTTCGTTTCGCATACAACGGTAAAATCATATAGCAGACCTAACCTAGGCAATACACAAGTGTCACCATTGTTTTGGTGCCATAAGAATGTCTGAACCCTTATTTTTAAACTGTGAATGTTGGTTCCAGACACACCAGTCTGGGGAGAAATAAAAAGATCATCCCTCATGTTCTGAACTTTGACTCACTTCATAAGTCAAAGGTGCAGAATTTGGTTGTTCAGCCCATCGAGCTTACTCCACAATTTAATCATGGCTGACCTATCGTTCCCTTTCAATGCCGTTCTCCTGTCATCTCCCTGTGACCTTTGACACTCTTACAAATCGGGCGGCATTTTCTGTTTTTGTATTCCAGTCCTCTTGATATAAATCACCTTCCTGACTACCGATTCAATTTGCAAATTAACCTTTTGGGAGTCCTGCACCAACACTCCCATGTCACTGTGTGCCTCCGATTTCTGGATTCTCTCTCCATTTGTAAAATAATCTACGCCTTTATTCTTATTAACAAAATGCACGTCTCCACACTTTGCTATACTGGATTTCATCTGCCACTTCTCTGCCCACTCTCCTAACCTGTACACGTTCACATTACAGGAGTAGAATTAGGCCATTCGGCCCATCGAGTCTACACCACCATTCCATTATGGCTGATCTGTGCCTCCTAATCCCATTTTCCTGCCTTCTCCCCATGATAACCCGTTCTAATCAAGAATTTGTCGATCTCTGCCTTAAAAATATCCACCAACTTGGCCTCCACAGCCCTCTGTGGCAATGAGTTCCACAGATTAACTACCCTCTGACTAAAGAAATTCCTCCTCACCTCTTTTCTAAAAGAGCACCCTTTAATTCTGAGGTTATGACCTCTGGTCCTAGACTCACCCACCAGTGGAAACATCCTTTCCACATCCACTCTATCTTTGCCTTTCATTATTCTGTAAGTTTCAATGAGGTTCCCCCTTCAACCTTCTCAACTCCAACGAGTAGAGGCCCAGTGCTGTCAAACTATCATCATATGCTAACCCACTCATTCATGGAATTATTCTTGTAAACAACCTCTGAACCAGAGCCAGCACATCCTTCCTCAGATAGGGGGCCCAAATTTGCACACTGCAAACGTGGCCTGACCAGCGCTTTTGAAGCCTCAGAATGACATTTCTGTTTTTGTATTCCAGTCCTCTTGATATAAATCACCTTCCTGACTACCGATTCAATTTGCAAATTAACCTTTTTGGGAGTCCTGCACCAACACTCCCATGTCACTGTGTGCCTCCGATTTCTGGATTCTCCCTCCATTTGTAAAATAATCTACGCCTTTATTCTTATTACCAAATGCATGTCTCCCACACTTTGCTATACTGAATTTCATCTGCCACTTCTCTGCCCACTCTCCTAACCCGAACAAGTCCTTCTGCAAAGTCCTTGCTTCCTCTGCACTGCCTGCCCCTCCACCTATTTTAGCATCATCTGCAAAGTTGGACACAAAACATTCAATCCCCTTATCCAAATCATTAATAAACCATGTAAACATGACGACCGCACGTTTGGAGCTAAGAGTTGTCACTCAATAACAAAACCACAGTGTGTGCTAATCGTTTATTGATTTCGCATTGTACTAGTGCCTCACTCTCTTCCCACATTTGACCATAAACATGAACCTGTCAAACAATGCACTTTGTGTAAGAAAGAACTGCAGATGCTGGTTTAACTCAAAGGTAGACACAAAATGCTGGAGTAACTCAGCAGGCAGGCAGCATCTCTGGAGAGAAGGAATGGGTGACCTATCGGGTCGAGACCCTTCTTCAGACTGATTTCAGGGGAGTTGACGGGACAAAGATAGAATGTAGTTGAAGACACTAAGACTAGTGGGAGAACTGGGAAGGGGAGGGGATAGAGAGGGAACGCAAGGGATATTTAAAGTTAGAGAAGTCAATGTTCATACCGCTGGGATGTAAACTACCCAAGCAAAATATGAGGTGCTGTTCCTCCAATTTGCACTGGGCCTCACTCTGACCATGGAGGAGGCCCAGGACAGAAAGGTCAGATTGGAAATGGGAGGGGAAGTTGAAGTGCTGAGCAACCAGGAGATCAGGTAGGTTAAGATGGACAGAGCGGAGTAGTTCAGTGAAATGATTGCCGAGCCTGTGCTTGGCATCACTGATGTAGAGAAGTTGACACCTGCAACTGCGGATACAGTAGATGAGGTTGGAGGAGGTGCAAGTGAACCTCTGCCTCACCTGGAAAGACTGTTTGGGTCCTTGGATGGAGTCGAGAGGGGAGGGAAAGGGACACGTGTTGCATCTCCTGCTGTTGCAGGGGAAAGTACCTGGGGAGGGGGTTGTTTGGGTGGAAAAGGACGAGTTAACCAGGGAATTTCGGAGGGAACGGTCTCCACGGAAAGCAGAACGAGGTGGAGATGGGAAGATGTGGCCAGTATTGGGATCCTTTTGGAGGTGGCAAAAATGAGGGAGGATCATATGCTGTGCGATGGCTGATGGGGTGGAAGGTGAGGACAAGGGGGACTCTGTCCTTGGTACGAATGTGGGGGGAAGGGAGAGCAAGAGCGGAGCAGCGAGGAAACCCTAGTGAGTGCCTCGCTCCTGTTTGTTTTACACGAGTTAAAATCAGTTTAAACCAATATCTGCAGTTCCTTCTTCCACAAAGGAAACGGGGCATTGTGCAAATCAAAGCAGAAATTCCAGTCTGGATTGTACTGAAACAGTGGAGATTAAACCCTTTTAACGTCCGCATGAACCAGACTATCATGCGGACCTTAAAAGGGTTTAATCTCCACTGTTTCAGTACAATCCAGACTGGAATTTCTGCTTTGATTTGCAGAATTTGATACACATTCAGCGAGGGTTTCCTCGCTGAATGTGTATTGCGCGCTTTTTTAAACTCAGTCGCCTCCGGTCAAGATTGAGATAAAGCCAAGACGCTTTTAGCCAGTAGCGAATAAAATGAGAGTCATTAACTTACCTGCTTGAGCCCCTTGTACGCGGAAGAAACTCAACAAGATGAACAGAATCATTTCACGCACAACGTCTCGCATCAACAGCAGCAACTGAGCCAAACTTCACCAACATCAAAGCAGGATCTCATCATGCAATCAGAATAAAAATACCACGGGTCGTCACCAGTTGTCGAGCGATGTCATTGAACCAGCAGGAAACAATTGACTGTAATGGAGACATGAGGAGGTGCTGATGCCGATTTACAACAACAATAGACCCAAAGTGCTGGTGTAACTCAGCAGGTCAGGCCGCAACTCTGGAGGGCATAGATAGGTGACGATGGACACAAAGCGCTGGAGTAACTCAACAGGTCGAGCAGCATCTTTGGAGAAAAAGGATAGGTGACTATTGTCAGTCTGAAGTAGGGTCCCAATCTGAAACAGCGCCTGTCAATGTCCTCCAGAGATGTTGCCTGACCTGCTGAGTTCAAGTCAAGTGAGTTTATTGTCATGTGTCCCTGGTAGGACAATGAAATTCTTGCTTTGCTTGAGCACAACAGAACATAGTAGGCATTTACTACAAGGCATTCTATAAATATATACACAATGGTCAATATACTGATAAAGTGCAAATAACATATTGGCTAGTAAAGTTCAGTGTTATGTCCGAGCCAGGTTTAATAGCCTGATGGCTGTGGGGAAGTAGCTGTTCCTGAACCTGGTCGTTGCAGTCTTCAGGCTCCTGTACCTTCTACCTGAAGGTAGTAGGGAGATGAGTGTGTGGCCAGGATGGTGTGGGTCCTTGATGATGGTGCCAGCCTTTTTGAGGCAGCGACTGTGGTAGATCCCCTCGATGGAAGGGAGGTCAGAGCCGATGATGGACTGGGCAGTGTTTACTACTTTTTGTAGTCTTTTCCTCTCCAGGGCACTCAAGTTGCCGAACCAAGCCACGATGCAACCGGTCAGCATGCTCTCTACTGTGCACCTGTAGAAGTTAGAGAGAGTCCTCCTTGACAAACCGACTCTCCGTAATCTTCTCAGGAAGTAGAGGCGCTGATGTGCTTTCTTAATAATGGCATCATTGTTCTCGGACCAGGAAAGATCTTCAGAGATGTGCACGCCCAGGAATTTGAAGCTCTTGACCCTTTCAACCATCGACCCGTTGATATAAACGGGACTGTGGGTCCCCATCCTACTCCTTCCAAAGTCCACAATCAGTTCCTTGGTTTTGCTGGTGTTGAGGGCCAGGTTATTGTGCTGGCACCATATGGACAGTTGCTCGATCTCTCTTCTATACTCTGACTCATCCCCATCAGTGCTACGTCCCACAACAGTGGTGTCATCAGCGAACTTGATGATGGAGTTCGCACTATGTCCGGCTACGCAGTCATGAGTATAGAGTGAGTACAGCAGGGGACTGAGCACGCAGCCTTGAGGTGCTCCCGTGCTAATTGTTATCGAGTCTGACACATTTCCACCAATACGAACAGACTGTGGTCTGAGAGTGAGGAAGTCAAGGATCCAATTGCAGAGGGATGCGCAGAGACCCAGTTCTGCGAGTTTGGTAACCAGCTTGGAGGGGATGATTGTGTTAAATGCCGAGCTGTAATCGATGAATAACAGCCTGACATATGAGTTTTTGTTGTCCAAGTGGTCCAGAGCGGAGTGGAGGGCCAGCGAGATCACATCCACCGTTGATCTGTTGTGGCGGTAAGCGAGCTGCAGTGGGTCCAGGTTTTTGTCGAGGTAGGAGTTGATCTGCGTCATGATCAACCTCTCAAAGCACTTCATCACCACAGGCGTTAGTGCCACAGGTCGATAGTCATTGAGGCACGTTACCTTACTCTTCTTGGGCACTGGTATAATTGATGCCCTTTTGAAGCAGGTGGGGACCTCAGACCTCAGAAGTGAGAGGTTGAAAATGTCTGTAAAAACTCCAGCCAGTTGGTCCGCACAGGTTTTTAGAACGCGACCAGGTATACCATCAGGTCCAGGCGCTTTTCGAGGGTTCACCCCTCTGAAGGATTTCCTGACGTCGGCCTCTGTGACTGAGACTGAAATACCATCACAGCGAATGGGGGCTCGGCAAGGCACATCGGTGTTCTCCCTATCAAAGCGTGCGTAAAACGCATTGAGCTCATCAGGGAGTGATGTTTCGCCGACATTCGAGCTGCCTCCTGATTTCGCCTTGTAAGAGGTGATTGCATTCAGGCCCTGCCACAGCCGGCGAACATCAGTCTCTTCCTCCAGTTTGGAGCAGAAGTCCCTTTTGGCCTTTTTGATGGCCTTACCAAGGTCGTATCTGGACTCCTTGTAGGCCACTGTATCATCAGACATGAATGCCCGGTGTCTGGACTTCAGAAGAGTGCGGATCTCAAAGTTCATCCAAGGTTTCTGATTGGGAAACGCTCGGAAGGTTTTGGTGGGGATGCAGTCCACACACTTCTTAATGAAGTCTGTAACGACTGTGGCGTATTCGTTCAGGTCCGTTGCCGAGTCCTTGAACATTGCCCAGTCTACAGACTCCAAACTGTCCTGGAGTTGTTCCTCTGCCCCCCTCGACCAGCTCTGTACAGTGTAACACCTCTAGTGGTGCGCTCTTTAATTGCTGCCTGTAGGCAGGAAGCAGCAGCACCGCGGTATGGTCAGATTTACCGAAGTGAGGGCGAGGGATAGAACGATAGGCATTCTTGATGGTTGTGTAGCAGTGGTCGAGGGTGTTTGATCCTCTGGTGCAGCAGGAGAAATGTTGGTGGAAGTTAGGGAGTGATTTCTTTAGGTTTGCCTTATTGAAGTCCCCGGCTATGGTGGTAAACGCCTCGGGGTAAGACGTCTGGTGTTTGTTTACCACGGCGTGCAGCTCCCCCAGTGCCAGACGGAGGTCTGCCTGGGGTGGGATGTAGACCGCGGTCATGATGATGGAGGTGAATTCCCTCGGAAGGTAGAAGGGACGACACTTCACTGCCAGATGTTCGAGGTGTGGAGAGCAGGAGTTGGACAGGACTGCCACGTCTGAGCACCACGCAGAGTTGACCATGAGGCAGACGCCCCCTCCTCTCCCTTTCCCAGATGCCAGTGTACGGTCCATACGATGGATGGAGAACCCTTCAGGCTGGACCGCTGAATCTGGGGAGCTGGGGGTGAGCCATGTCTCTGTGAAACAGAACACAGTCATTCCCTCAGCTCACTTTGATAAAGCAGTCTTGCCTTAAGTCCTCCACTTTATACGTTGGCCAGTAGGATAGTAGGGAGAGGGGGCCGAAGTCCCCTGCGCTTCAGTCTGACCTGAAGTCCTGCCCGTCGGCCACGTTTCCGGACACAATGGAGGCTTCCCCTTTGTTTCCAGGTGCTGAGTCCACTGTACCTGCTGATTCTGCGGACCTGCGCTGGGACGGGGATTCCTTCACAGACGGCAGCTCCAGCTCCGTAACGAATGGGGGTACATTCAAAGTCGGCAGCTCCAGCTTCATTGTTCCTGGGAGATCCGGCCTGTGGGCTCTGGAGGTGATCCCGGGGTTCCCAGGTACAGTACCTGGGATCCTCAGTCGGGTCGGGAGTTCCACAGCCAGCGTGGGAAAATTTAAAGTCCGGGGCTCCCGCAGCTGTGGGAGATCGCGAAATTGCCAGCACATTCAGCTGCCCAAGCAGCTTGTCTGAAACGGCACCGATTACTGCCGTTTCCCTGATGCAGGTAAGTTGATAGAAGTTGTAGGTGAACCTTTTCTGTTCTGGTGCTCCGCAAAAGTCGCCGCAGGCAGGCGCCATCTTGGTTACTCCAGCACTTTGGTTTTATCGCACTCTATAGCAAATGGAATGGAAAGGCAGGGCGTAGTTGCCTGGAACTGTAATTACGTTTCAGATAACGCTCCATTCTTATGCTGCTAACTGCTTCTTATGTTATGATTCAGGAGACCCATAAATCCAATGCCTATCCTGACTTGAATCATTACAATGCAGAACAAAAAGGAGGAAACCAAACACTGGTAGAGCTGCTGCCTCACAGCACCAGAGACCAGCGTTAGATCCTGACCTCTGGTATTGTCTGTGTAGATTTTCTTTAAGAAAGAACTGCAGATGCTGTAAAAATCGAAGGTAGACAAAAATTCTGGAGAAACTCAGCGGGTGAGGCAGCATCTATGGAGCAAAGGAATAGGCGACGTTTCCGGTCGAAACCCTCCAAGAAGGGTCTTGACCCAAAACTATTCCTTCGCTCCATAGATGCTGCCTCACCCCCTGAGTTTCTCCAGCATTTTTGTCTAGCTACTGTATAGATTTTGTTCCTTCTTCCTGTGACCACCTGGGTTCTTCCCGGGTGCTCTGGTTTTCTCCCACATTCCACAGGTATGTGGGTTTGTCAGTTAATTGACATCTGTAAATTTCCCCTAGCGTGTGTGGGGATTGGACAAAAAAGTGGGATAACATTGAACTAGTGTGAAGGGGTGACCGGTGGTCAGCATGGTGGGCTGAAGGGCCTGTTTCCATGTTGTATCTTTCAACTCAAAATGGAATTCTGTAAAACAGTTATATTGGAAGCTAGTTTGGACATTGAAACTGTGCAGCAAATGGTGGTGGATATAGACGGCGATGGTGTCTACAAATTTATCAAGGATCTATCTATCAGATATGGGGAGAACTTACACAATAGCATTGGTATTGGTTTATTATTGTCACTTGTATTGTGATATAGTGAAAAGCTTTTATTTGCATCCTAATCAAACCAGATCAGGAATGACTGAGGGATTGTATTGAACGGCAGGGCATGCTTGTGGGCCTGTTTCAATGCAATAAACTCCATATTAATGTACCATATAAAGAATGCAGGTGCTTGTATGGTTGGTGATGAGCCCAAAATGTTGCTTTTGTAATTCAAGATATCCTCAGTGTTGCAACGGTAGAGTTGCTGCCTATAGCAGCAGAGACTCAGGTCGATTCTGACTAACGGTGCTGTCTGTACGGTGTTTGTACATTCTCCCTGCATCTCCATGCGTGACTGCATTGTTTTTCTCTGGGTGCTCCAGTTTCCTCCCACATCTCAAAGAAGTACAGGTTTTTAGGTTAACTTGCTTTGGTAAAATTGTAAATTGTCACCTGTCGTGGTATAGTACTATTGTACGGGGAGTTAGCGAGGACTCGGTGGGCCGAAGGGCCTGCTTCCATGATGTACCTCTGAAGTCTAAAGTCAAAATGTTAATTTCTATTCATTTAAATTTCAGCTCTTAACCAAAATCATTTCAATCAACCCAAAGATGTCTGTGTTACTCCCTCACTACATCAGATTTAAGTCTGCATTTTAAAAAATGCTTTTAATTTTGCTCGGATAGTGCTGAACTAATTTGCTTATGTTACTGGAGTTATAACTCACAGCAGTGACCACAGTAAGCAAGAGACATCAAATACATGAACACAAGAAAGGAGAAGCAGGAATAGGCCCACAAGCCACTGGCAGAATTAGTCCAAACCAATGTTTTAGTCCATATTACTCAACCATTGATAGAGGCCACATTATTCTGCTCCCTTCTCCCTAAAGTTGAGTTTATTATTGTAATGTGTACAAAAATACGGTGAAATACCATGTTTTGCATGCTATCCAGTCATAATACACCATACGTGAGTGCAATCATAAACAAGTAAGAGTGCAATGATTGTAGTGGGTAATTGTAGAGATCACAAGAAAAATGAAGTAGTTGTTGGCCATGAGTAAAGTCTGTTCTGCAGCTCAATTAGGTCATGACTGATCTACTCATGACCAGAAGAGTCTGTAGCCAGTAACCAACAACTTCCCAAAGAAACAAATCCATCCTTCTCAGTAACGTAATGAATCTACACTCGGCAGTTGAAAATTCCCACCATTCGTTATCATCTGGGAGAAAAATAAAACAATTTTCTCCTCAGTTTTGCCTCCAAGGTCTAGTTTCCTCCATGAGGGGAACTATCAAGAACAGTCGGAAATAGAACAGTAGTAGGCTATCAGCCCCTGAGAATAGTCACCAAACTTGTCCCACCATTCAATAAAATGATTACTGTTCAGTTGGCCTCAGCTCCTTAGATTAGTTTGGTTTAGAGGTACAGCCTTGAAACAGGCCCTTAGGCCTACTGAGTCTGTGCTGACCAGTGACCCCCCCCCACACTAACACTATCCTACACACACTTGGGGCCAATTAACCTGCAAACCTGCATGTCTTTGGAGAGTGGGAGGAAGCTGGAACCCCCAGAGAAAACCCACACAGGTCACGAGGAGAACGTTAAAAAATCTATACATACAGCACCCATGGTCAAGATCAAACCTGGGTCTCTGGCACTGTAGCAACCCTACCGCTGCTACTCCGTGCCACCCCTTTGCGTCACCGTGCTGCCTACACAGTTCTATCCTATACACATGGGACAATTTACAGATGCCAATTAACCTATAAACCTGCAGGTCTTTGGAACTGGGAGGAAACCGAAGCACCAGGGGAAACCCATGCAGTCACAGAGAGAACATACAAAGTTGGTACAGACAGCACCCTTAGTCAGGATCAAACCTGAGTCACAGGTACTGCAAGGAAGTAACTCCACTGCTGTGCCACTCTGAGGCCCCTCTGATTGAAATATTGGTTGCAAGTTCTAACTTTATTCATGAGGGTAATCGTCAACAACACAAGTAAAAATAGCAGGAGTGGACTACTCCTCCTCTGTTCCATTACCCCCAAACCCTCAATTGCCTGAATCTTTCAAAGCTTTCTCTATCTGTTCATAAGCATATCTAATGCCTTAGCCACCACCACCTCTGGGCACAGAATTCCAGCGATTCACACCCTTCTGAAAGAAGTAATTTTTATGTACCTCAGTTTTAAACAACTGGTCCCTTATTCTGTAGTTGTTTCCCATTGTTTTTAGACTTTCCCACCAGTGAAACATATCAACATCTATCATGAAAAGCCCCTTAATATATTGCATGTGTGAATAAGGTCACTCATCACTTTCTACACTCCAAGGAATGCAGACCTAAAGTGTTTACCGCTCTTGATGGGACAACCTTTTCATCTCTTGACTTAGTTTGGTGAATTTCACCTGGTCTGCATCCAATGCTCCTATACCCTTTTTAATGTTAAACTGTGTGCGGTTTTCCAGTTATTGACTCACTATCATCCTGCATAATTTCAATATAACTTCCCTGTTCTTAAATTCCATCCCCGTTGCAGTAAAGACTGCATTTTTTCCATTGGTTACTGGGCCTGCTACTAACTTAATTTGATGCATGCACTTGAATACCAAGATCCCATCTGAACTTCACTCAGTTACAGTCTCTCTCCATTTAGACAATAATCCACCATTTAAGGTTTAGCTTTAGGTTTGGTATTGTGATGTGTACCAAGGTACGGTGAAAAGCATTGTGTTTGCTGTTGTATACATAAATACTATCAAGCCAAACGCAAGTACAATAGGCAGACTGAAGGATAAGATACAGAGTGAAGAATTTAGCTCTCAACATTATTGTACAACAGTTCCAGAGACAAAATCCAATGGCCATATTGAGGTAAAGGAGAATTGGGAATGGGTCCTAGCACATGGAACATTCAAAAGCCTGATAACAGAGTAGAGGAAGCTGTTCCTGTGTCTGGTGCTCTACACCTTTAAGCTCTGCATCTTCTGCCTGATGGAAGTGGAGAAAAAAGGAATCACTAGTGTGAGAAAGGTCTTTGACTATGTTGGCTGTCTTCCTGAAGAGGCAGGAAGTGTAAATGGAGACAATGATGGGCAGTCTGGTCTGTGTGATGGACTGTGCTACATCCACACCTCTCTGCAATATCTTGTGGTCTTGGGCAAAGCTATTCTGAAAACAAGCTGTGATGTAACCTGATAGTATGCTTTCTATGGTGCATCTATGGAAGTTGGTAAGAGTCATTGGACACATACCAAATTTCCTCAGTCGACTGAGGAAATGGAGGCCTTGGTGTGCCTTCTTGGCTGTCCCTTCAATGTGGTTGGTCCATCAAGGTTCGTTGGTAATATTTACACCAAAGAATTTGAAGCTCTCAACCATTTCTACTTTGGCACCATTGATACTGATTGGGGCAAGCTGACTTGATTCCTCATGCCAAAGAGCATGACTCAAAACATCACCAATTATACCTAGAGATGCTGCTTGTCCTGCTAAGTTACTCCTGCATTTTGTGTCTATCTTCAGTGTGAAGCAGCATTTGCAGTTCCTTCCTACACAATTTGGCTTCTCCACTGAGAAATCTCCTCAAGGTATGCCTACTTTGAAGAAGTTCTCCTCCTCTCTCCAACGAGTTCTGCAGTCTGAAAATGGGTCTCGACCTGAAACGTCACCCATTCATTCTATCTAGAGATGCTGCCTGTCCCGCTGAGTTACTCCAGCATTTTGTGTCTATCTTCAGCATGACCTCACAGTTTCCCACATTAAACACATTAGCCAGGTTTTGACTAATCACTCAAGCTATCTATATCCTGTTGTAGAATCATACTTTCCTCATTAAACCGTGCCATTTCATCTATTTTTGTATCATTGCCAAAACTGAGTCCTTGCATTGGTTCCCTGCTCCAATTAGTTGAGGGGAGCCCTGATAGAAGTATGTAAAATTATGAAAGGCATGGATAGGTTTGGCTCCTGTCTGGCAGAAGGTGCAGAAGATTGAAGGCACGTACCACCAGCCTCAGCGACAGCTTCTTCCCCTCTGTTATCTGGCTTCTGAACAGTTTTTCTGTAGGTTATGGTAAGTATGATTTACCTCTATCCACCGAGATCATTTGTCTTTCTCACTGGAACTGATACGCTACAATGCTGAGATCGTTATTCTGCATGATATTATTCCCCTTTTAATTGATTATATCTGTGTATGGTATATCCAATCTGTTTGGATAGCATGGCATGCCTAGGTCCTTGGATGGAGTCAAGGGGGGAGGTAAAGCGACAAGTGTAGCATTTCCTGCGGTGGCAAGGGAAAGTACCAGGGGAGGGAGTGGTTTGGGTGGGAAGGGACACATTGACCAGGGAGTTACAGAGGGTGCAGTCTCTGCAGAAAGCTGAAAGGGGAGAAGATGAGAAGATGTGGCCAGTGATGGGATCCCGTTGGAGGTGGCGAATATGTCGGAGGATTATCTGTTGTATGTGACGGCTGGTAGGGTGGAAGGTGAGGACAAGGGGGACTTGTCACGAGTGGGGGGAATGGGGAGTGAGAGCGGAGCAACGAGATATAGAAGAGACCTTGGTGAGAGCCTCATCTATAGTCGAAGAGAAGAAGCCCCGTTCCCTAACCTTCCCCTCCCCTGGCACTTTCCCTTGCAACCGCAGGAAATGCTACACTTGTCGCTTTATCTCCCCCCATGACTCCATCCAAGGGCCTAAGCAGTCTTTCCAAGTGAGGCAGAGGTTCACCTGCCCCTCCTCCAACCTCATCTATTGCATCCGCTGCTCTAGGTGTCAACTGCTTTACATCGGTGAGACCAAGCGCAGGCTTGGCGATCGCTTCACCCAACACCTCCGCTCAGTCCACATTAACCAACCTGATCTCCCAGTGGCTCAACACTTCAACTCCCCCTCCCATTCAGAATCGGACCTTTCTGTCCTGGGTCTCCTCCACGCCAGAGTAAGACCCTCCGCAAATTGGAGGGGCAGAATATCATTTTTCGCTTGGGTAGTTTACACCCCAGCGGTATGAACATTGACCTCCATTTTCAGGTAGTCTTTGCTTTCTCCCTCCTTCCCCTTCCCTTCGAAGCTCTCCCACAGCCTACTATCTCCACCTCTTCCTTTCTTCTTCCCGCCCCCCACCCCCATATCAGTCTGAAGAAGGGTCTCGACCCAAAACGTCACCTATTCCTTTGCTCCATAGATGCTGCCTCACCGCTGAGTTTCTCCAGCATTTTTGTCCACCTTGGATTTTTCCAGCATCTGCAGTTCTTTCTTAAACATGTACTTGTTCCTTGTACTTTTCCTGAGTGTATGGTGGGGGTAATATGGAGTGAGCTTTACCCAAAATCAAATGTGAGGTAAGAGTCGGTTAATTGTCATATGTATCAACAACAGAACAACAAAATTCTGACTTGCTGCAGCTTCACCTGCATGTAACTGCAATAACACAGAGATAATATAAAACAATCAATATAACAATAAATTAATAACTGTAATACTGGACTATCATAATAGTGCAAAAAACAAAATTCATATTACATTCAAAGACAGTCCGTAGATGATCATAGATGCTGAAATTAGTTTAGTGTGGTGTTGAAGAGCCTGATGATTGCTGAGAAGAGGCTGTTCTTGAATGTGGTTGTCACGGTTTTCAGGCTGCTGTATCTTTCCCTATATCTATACTTAGGGGCGGCAGGGTGGCGCAGCGGTAGAGTTGCTGCCTTATAGCACCAGACACCAGGGTTCGATCCTGACTATGGGTGCGGTCCACACGGAGTTTGTATGTTGGGTGAACGCATGGGTTTTCTCCGGGTCCTCCAGTTTCCTCCCACACTCCAAAGACGTACAGGTTTGTAGGTTAATTGGTTTGTAAATTGTAATTTGTACCTAGTGTGTGTAGGATAGTGCCAATGTAAAGGGATCATTGGTCTTCGCAAACTTGTTAGGCCGAAAGGCCTTATTTCAACGCTGTATCTCTAAACTAAACTAAACTAATTCTGCCCTGAGAGTGTGTGCATGGACAACGCAGACACAGCTTAAAGGCCCTGTCCCACTGTACGAGCTCATTCAAGAGTTCTCCCGAGTTTCCCCTGATTCGAACTCGGAGAATTACGGTAATTGCCGCTCGTAGGTACTTGGGGCTCTCGTGGACTTTTTTCAACATGTTGAAAAATCTTCACGAGTCTTCACGAGCTTACCGCGTTTCCCAAGTACCTGCCGTTAGCGTTACGAGCCGCTAGGAGACTTCCCGAGCTCCGACGTACCCGCTACGTACATTCTACGTGCTTACCACGAGTTTAATTTTTTTTTAAACTGGGGAGAGCTCTTGAATTACCTCGTACAGTGGGATAGGCTTTCAATTTTCTTTTTAAAAGGCAGTACATTGAGGCAACTGGCAGAATTGGTGCCCCTCTGCTACAGCAACTTGGATTCAATCCTGATCTCGGGTGCAACGTGTATCATTTTCTTGTTCTCCCTATAACACGTGGATCTCCACCAAATGCTCCGTTCCTCCTATATCTCAAAGACATGCGAGTTGGTTGCTTAATTGCATTTTGTAAATTGCCCAGTGTGTGATTGGATGACAGATGTTGTCTATGTTTAGTTTAGTTTAGAGATACAGTGAGGAAACAGACCCTACAGCCCACTGGGCCTACACAGACCAGCGATCCCTGCATTTTAACGCTACCCTACACACACTAGGGGTAATTTTACCTTTTATACCAAGCCAATTAACGTACAAACCTGTACGTCTTTGAAGTGTGGGAGGAAACCGAAGATCTTGGAGAAAACCTACGCAGGTCACGGGGAGAACGTACAAACTCCATATAGAAAAGCACTTGTAGTCAGGATTGAACCCAGGTCTCTGGCACTGTAAAGCAGTAGCCTTACGACTATGCCACCATGCCATCCTTCAGCAAGGTCCCACATGGGTGGCTGGTCCATTAGGTTGGAAAACATGGGATCCAGGGTGAGCTAGTCAATTGGACACAAAGTTGGCTTGGTGGTAGGAGTCAGAGAATGGTAGTGCAGGGTTGTTGTTTTTTACATAGGAAGCCTGTGACCAGTGGTATGCCTCAGGGACTGATGCTCTGATGTCATTCAGTCACACACAGTGCTCTCAGACTGATTAATGGTTTCAATTTGCAGAAATGAAAGAGATGAAGGAAAGAGAGATAGAGCTGAGGGATGAGAGATGGAGAGATAAATAGATGGAGAGAGATAGGGAGATAGAGAGAGAGATGTAGAGAGATGGAGGGAGATAGGGAGATAGAGAGAGGGATAATGTGATTGATACTTGTTGAGAGCAGAGCTGAAAATAGGTGAGGTGACCTTGGGAAACAGTGTGGACACAGGATGTCTGGGTATGGCCAGTTTATAAATGGACTACACTATGAAGGAAAATAGATCAATGTTAAGAGTTCTCAAGCCAGATAAGCAAAACTAAGATGTGTTTTGTTATTCAGTCCATGGATGAGTGGCAACTTGAATTTCTTGATTTTCTTTTCAGAGTTCAGACCTTGGATTAGAGTCTATTGTGCAACAAATCAGCTGAGCCCCTGGACAGATTAATGGTTGCCTGTTCAACATTCTGTACAACTGTAACATGACACCCCAACCCTAGTCCTCAGTACAATGGCTGAGGAAACAAGGCATAACATATACTCTGCGTAGGGATGAACAGCAGATGCTAATTTAAACCGAAGATAGACACAAAAAGCTAGAGAGACTCAGCGGCAATATTTCTGGAGAGAAGGAATGGGTGACCTTTTGGATTGAGGCGATTCTTCAGACATATATTCCCTTCACTACCCTATCAAACTATGATGCCATTTTCAGGGAACTATGTAATTGTACACCAAGGTACAGCTCCATTTACAATCCTGCAATAGATTTGGACAGCCCTGATTTGACTTCCCAAAAGGCATCAAATCACACTTGTTTGAGTTAGATTTTAACTGGCATTCCTTCCCCCCCCCTCACCTCCATACCTTTCCGGTTGATCAACATTATTTTGTAATCTTAGACAACAATTATCATTACCTAATATACTTATCAATTTTGTTGTCAACTCTGGCAAAGAAGAATCCAAAGATACTTTATGTACATTCAAGAGTCAATATTGTTTTATTGTCATACTAGACCAAGTGCAGATCGGGTCTGCTCCCCCAACGAAATATTCCAGCACTCACCCGTTCCCCCAACGCAACCCGTTTGGCTTAAAAAACAACTTTAATCATGAATAACCCGGTGGGGGGAGGGGACGGGGGGGGGGGTGGCACTCGGCAGCTTGAGAGCCCATCGTGATTGGTGCACTGGAGGGGGGTGGGGAGGGATGGTTGGAGCACTGGAGTGCCCATCCCTCCTGGAGTGGCCCTGTCCTGCCTTGCGAGTGCATTGTGAAGTCACTCGGATTTTGTTTCCAAAATGGAAGAGTTTGAAGAAATCAGACTGTTTAAAAAAATGTTACGATTAATAACTTCGGAAATATAGGTGGAAATGTGACGGGAAGATGTTTATCGCCACCACGGGAAAAATGGTGTGAAAATGAGAAAGCTGTGGCCTAGCATTAGGAAGAAGATAGCAATTAACCAGATTGACACACACAGAGACACATCGTGGGCACAAACAAGCCAAAGACTTTTAGTTATATAGAGATGTCCTAGATAGAACAATGACATTCTTACTTGCAGCAGCACAACAGAATATGTAAACATAGTACACTGTAAACAATATAAGAAACAAGAAAAAAATAATATCTGGGTGTGTATATATACCCCTACTCACAAATACACATATATACAGATCATATTCGTATATATATATACACACACACACACACTCATATGTACACACAAAAAACAAACCATAATGGTGCAACAATAACAATAATAGTCTATGTAGTTAAGAGCTTGTTTAAGGCTGTAGTGTTTAATAGCGTAAAGGCTGTAGGGTAGAAGTTATTCCTGAACCTGACATTACAGTTTTAAGGCTCCTGTACCTTCTACCCTATGGCAGGGATGAAATAAGTGTGTGGCCAGGGTGGTGTGGGTCTCTGATGATCCTTGCTGCCTTTTTGAGCTTCCTTCGATGGTGGGGAGGTTAGAACCCGTGATGGACTGGGCAGTGTTCACAAGTTTTTACAGTCTTCTTCACTCCTATATTAAATGAATGAGGGTAACTTGATAAAGAATAAATCCACTCAGAAAATAAAAGCTGTCATCTCTGTGGGGAGCTGCATGAGATGAGCAAGATCTTCAATGAGTATTTCTCCCCTGTTTTTACTGTGGAGAAAGATTTGAAGATGAGGGAGCTTGCAACAGGAAATGGAGATGTCTGGAGGACAGTCCATGTTATGGCCGATGATGTGCTGGAAATCCTAAGACATATGAAAGTAGATAATTCACCCAGACCTGATCACATATATCAGAGGATACTGTGGGGAGCTAGAGAAGAAATTGCAAGCGCCCTGACTGAGAGATATGAATCATTGTTAGACATGGGTGAGGTGCCGGATAACTGGAGGGTGGCAAATGTGGTGCATCTATTTAAGAAGGACTACAGGGCGTAGCCTAGAAACTATAAATCAGTGAGCCTACAATCTGCGGTAGGTAAGTTACTGGAGAGGATTCAGAGAGAGAAGATAAATATGCATTTGAAGAGACAGGGGCTGGTCAGCGTGGTTTTGGACGTGGGAGATCATGCATCACCAATCTGGTAGTTTTTGGAAAAAGTAACCAAGAAGGTTGATGATGATAAGGTCATAGACATTGTACATATGGTCTTCAGCAAGGCCTTTGATAAGTTTCTGCATGGTAGGCTGCCCTTGATGATTAGAGATCATTCAGGGAGAACTAGCTGCCTAACCAATGAATTAGGTTCATGGAAGGAAGCATAGGGTGATAGTGGAAGTGCTTTTCACACAGGAGGCCTGTGACTAGAGGTGTCCCTCAGGGATCAGTGCTGATCCCTGAGGGACACAATTGCTGATTGTGGTTTATATGAGCAACTTAGATGAAAATGTGCAGCATGATTAGAAACTTTGCAGATGACATTGACCTAGTTGGTATCATAAACAGTGAACATAGTTATCAAAAATTACAGCTGGATCTTGATCAGTGAGACAAGTGGGCTGAAGAATGGTTAATGGAGCTTCCAGGCCTGACCTACAGACACTGTTGCCGATGCCACCATCGGCCCACAAAGCTTCCAGGCCATGTTTGCCTCCAACCTTCACCTGTACTCTAGCCCCTCGTGGGCCCATTGACTCCGCCGATCCTCGCTTCGTCACCGGCCACCAGCCGGCCAAATACATCAACTCACATGGTTTGCAGTCCCAGTTTTCGGCCATTGACTGTTGGCCCCTACAATGTATGGTAGAGTTGTCTGGGATCCTTCCCCCCCCCCGCGACTTCCTTCTGATACATAACAGTCAGTCTTCAACAGAGGCCTTACCTTTGTATCCCTACATCCCCACCTCAACGAGTTCAGGGCTCACCATGATGTAGAGCTCTTCTTCTGTTGCCTCCGCTTCCGAGCCTTTTTCTACGGGAAGGAGTCCTCACCTCCCGGTGAAAACACCGTCCTCAGTATCCAACATTCCCCCTCCTCTTTGACCCCCCTGTGCCAGCCTTCTACCCTCTCCCAACCTGTTTATTTCGAACTGCCAGCATGACATATCTCTAAACCAAACTCAATTATGAGCAAATGGTGAATCAATTCTAAGTCAGGATGGATCCCAGGTCAGGTTCTCATACATCTGCTGACCTTGTTGTTCTTGTGCTTGAGATGTTGAGTTTGGAATGTTCTCATGGGCTAGACGACATGTATCTGCAGTGTGTTTTGTCGCTGGTTAAAGCTTGTGGTGCAGTGAATAAACGAGAAAATGAAATTGAGCATTGTGCAATCAACAGCAGACAATCACTTTTGACTTTATAATGGAAGGATGGTCACTAAAGTCCCAGATCTTGATTAGTGAGTACTCTACATTTTCCAGGCACCTAACATTGATTTACCTTGATTGGGTTACTTGGTATCTGCATAAGGAATGGGAACAGCTTCAAACAATCTACTTGATTGTCGTTAATTAATTTTATTAATAATATCATAGAGTCATAGAGTGATACAGTTTGGAAACAGGTCCTTCGGCCCAACTCGCCCACACCGGCCAACAATGTCCCAGCTACACTGGTCCCACTTGCCTGTGATTGGTCCATATCCCCCCAAACCTGTCCTATCCATGTACATGTCCAACTGTTTCTTAAACAATAGCATAGTCCCAGCCTCAACTCCCTCCTCTGGCAGCTTGTTCCATAAACCCACCACCCTTTGTGTGAAAAAGTTACCCCTCGGATACCTATTAAATCTTTTCGCCTTCACCTTGAACCTATGTCCTCTGGTCCTCGATTCCCCTACTCTGGGCAAAGTAATCTATGCATTGAATAACAGTTGATTGCGTTATCATTTCAATGTGTGCTGATCTTTCAGGAAACGTTCCAAGTCAATCCATGTTCATCACACTCATAGTCACTTTGAGGTAACATTGACTGGGCAGGTTGTCGCTTCTAGTAATCTTGATAAGGAATGTCTGGCCAAGTGTACAATGCTCAATTATTTCATAAAGTCAGATTCAAGTTGGGGCCGTGGACCAGTGTCTGTTCCATGCAAGATTAATCCTGATATTGTGAACTTTACACTAATACCAAATAATGTGGGCTAAACCCTGCAGCTCCAAACCAGTGCTGCCACCAAAGCAATAGGTTATAAGGTCATGTTAAATCTCTACATTGTTTACAACTTTGGAGTTTTGATTTATGCAAAATGTTAGTGGAAATGTGGTAACTCTTGTGTATTGTCTCAATGTAATCTATATTTCCTGTAGTCTTGTACTAAAGTATGATTGTCCTTGTGTATTGTAAATGTTTGACAGAACTGTAGGCAAAAAGGAATTTCACTGAACCCAGGTATATGTGACAATAAAGTACCATTGAACCATTGGATCAATGCACCCATTGTCACTTGAATACATAAGCAGGTTATAGTCAAGAATTATTTTAAAATTCATTTGCCCAGGTTTATGCACAGGTATGAAGTATTAATAGTCTCAGTTCAGTTTCGTTTATTGTGAAACAGTGACAGCTGTTTACAGTGAAAAGCTTTTGTTGTGTGCTAACCAGTCAGCAGAAAGTCAATACATGATTGTAATCGATCTGAAGATAGACACAAAAAGCTGGAGTAACTCAGCAGGACAGGCAGCATCTCTGGAGAGAAGGAATGGGTGACGTTTCGGGTTGAGACCCTTCTTCAATTCTTCTCTCCAGAGATGCTGGCTGCCCCGCTGAGTTACTCCAGCTTTTTGTGTGTCTATCTTCAGTTTAAACCAGTATCTGCAGTTCCTTCGTACACATTACAATCGATCCATTTACAATGTATCACAGCAACTGGTGAACGAATCTCATCCTTTAATCCCATTTTTTCCCCTCAGTCCAACACACTGAACACAATGGAAATTAGCTGACTGACCGGAGATGTGTTCTCCATGACTTTGCACAACTGGAGCTGTGGAAGCTCTACAGAGCTGTAGATGTTGTGTACATGGATTTCAGAAAGGTATTCGAAAAGGTAGCATGGTAGGCTGGTCAGGAAGATTTGATCACATGAGATCCAAGGAGAGATAGCTGAATGGATAGCAAATGGCTCCATGGAAGGAAGCAGAGGATGATGGTGGAAGGTTGCTTCACCGATTGGAGGCGTGTGACTAGTGGTGTGACTCAGGGTTCGGTGCTGGGTCCGTTACTGTTTGTCATCTACATAATTGATTTGGATGATATATTTATCCAAGATTAGCGAGTTTGCTGATGATACACAAGTGAGTGGTTTTGCAGATGGTGAAGATGGTTGTGAACGATTGCAGGTAGACAATGGTTGTGAACGATTGCAGCAGGATCTGGACCGATTGGCCAGTGGGCTGAGGAATGGTTGATGGAATTTAATACAGAGAAGTGTCAGGTGTTGCTTTTTGGGACGTCTAACACAGTAAATGGTCTGTCTCTGGGGAGTGTTGAGAGGAGAGGGATCTAGGAGTACAAGTGCAAGGTTCCTTAAATGTCGAGTCACAGGTAGATAAGGTGGTCAAAAAGGCTTTTGGCACATTGTCCTTCATCAGTCAGAATAATGAGTACAGAAGTTGGGAGGTCATGTTGCAGTCGTATAAGACATTGGTGAGACCGCATTTAGAATATTGTATTCAGTTCTGGGCACCATGTTATAGGAAATATGTTGTCAAGCTTGAAACTGGTCAGAAAATATTTACAAGGATGTTGCCAGGACTAGAGGGTGTGAGTTATAGGGAGAGGTTGAGTAGGCTGGGTCTCTATTCCTTGGAGCGCAGGAGGATGAGGGGTGATCTTGTAAGAGGTATACAAAACCATGAGAGGAATAGTTCGGGTAGATGCACAGTCTTTTGCTCAGAGTAGGGGAATCGAGGACCAGATGACATAGTTTCAAGGTCAATGGGAAAAGATTTAATAGGAATCCGAAGGGTAACTTTTTCACACAATGTGTGGTGGGTGTATGGAACAAGCTCCCAGAGGAGGTAATTGAGGCTGGGACTATCCCCTCGTTTAAGAAACAGTTAGGCAGGTACATTAATATGACAGGTTTGGAGGGATATGGACCAAAGGCAAGCAGGTGGGACTAGTGTAGCTGGGACATGTTGGCCGGTGTGGACAAGTTGGGCCGAAGGGCCTGTTCCCAAACTATATCACTCTATGACTCCATAACTAAACCAGGGGCCATAGTCTTAGAATAAAGGGGAGGTCATTTAAGACTCGGGTGAGAAAAATCGTTTTCACCCAGAGAGTTGTGAATTTATGGAATTCCCTGCCACAGAGGGCAGTGGAGGCCAAATCACTGGATGGATTTAACAGAGAGTTAGATAGAGCTCTAGGGGCTAGTGGAGTCAAGGGATATGGGGAGAAGGCAGGCATGGGTTATTGATAGGGGACGATCAGCCATGATCATAATGAATGGCGGTGCTGGCTCGAAGGGCCGAATGGCCTCCTCCTGCACCTATTTTCTATGTTTCTATGTTTCTATGTTTAAAAGTCATGGAAGGAAGGAGATAATTTTCATTGGAGATGGGTTGTATGATGTGAAAGTGTTCATCGAATGTAAAATTTCTGTTTGCATTCGACTAGGTCAGTTTATCTTGGCATTACATTTGGCATATACATTGTGGGCCAAAGGGTGAGTTCCTGACCTGTAATATTCTGTATCTGATAGTCTACAAAGCACACATTCACCCTGCCTCTGTTCCTGTACCTCTTCTGACTGATCTGTTGGGCTGAGACTCCAGCCCCAACCTCTTACACAATGTGAGATTTGTGGAATGACAAATACATTTCCATCACTTAGTGACTGGAGCACCTCGGGCACTGGGCCAAGTGTTTGCTGATAAACTGTCCACTATTGCCTGGGTTCTTGAGTGAACAAGGCACTCTTTCAATATCTTCTCAACTATCTAAAAGATCAAGTAACAGGGTGGAACGTAATTAATTCAATTTGAAGTTCATATTTATGTTATAAAATTAGATATGATAAATATAGATTAATTGCATAAATGTAGCTGTCATTGATAAGCTTGATCTGTTCACACCATTTTGAATCACATGCCCGTTCAAAAATTCCTCCATTCACACCATTCTGAATCACATACCCCATTCAAAAATGTATCCACCAGCACCATTCTGAAGAACATCCCCATTCAAAAATGTATCCACCAGCACCATGGTGAATCACATACCCCATTCAAAAAATTATCCATTCACACAATACTGATTCACATACCAAATGTGCAGGAAGGAACTGCAGATGCCAGTTTACACGGAAGACAGACACAAAATGCTGGAGTAACTCACAGGCAGTATCTCTAGAGAGAAGGAATGGGTGACATTGTGGGTCGAGACCCTACTTCAGACCAAGATGTGTTCAGATCCAATAGACTACTATTAAATTTTATAAGTTCACATTTCCATCCAAATCCCACTGACTCCCATTTCACAGTCAACAGCTTCATTCTCATTGACATGCGATTTACACATAGGCCAGGAGGATTTTCCCCCCCAATGGATCTCAACCCAAAACATCACCCATTCCTTCTATCCAGAGATGCTGCCTGTGCCTGTGAGTTACTACAACATTTTGTGTCTATCTTCGGCTTAAACCAGCATCTGCCGTTCCTTCGTGTACATTAAGAATGTTTTGAACTTGTTTAGCATGGTTTGAACTCATTGTTTGAAACAGAATTCATTAACATTGTCCAATAGGGAGAGTGAGTATTTCTTTAATAAATGCCCCAATTTGTTTGCTTTTCCTCGTGAAAGGCTGTGCTTGGTATTGGGTTTCCTGAATTCAACTGTAATCAATATCAGACTGACAGACAAAAAGCCTTGATCTCGCCATTAACTATGGGGTAACATGCAGTCTAGTTCAGGCTAGGCTGTGATGTCTCCCAGTAAATGGAAATAGCTCTCAAACATACCATATGAGAACTGATCTTCAAAGTTCAGTCATGTGAGAAAGTTACTGTAGAGAGTGTGTCTACTTACAGCTAAAGCAGAACAAGAGGTCAGTGCACTTGTATCAGAGAAATTGATTAAAACATGTTTAAATAACCTACGCCTTTCCAGAGAATGCCATCTTGTAACAAAAGGCCTGTTATCAATAGATTATGAGAGGTGGCTGTTGATTGAATTGAATTGAATACTTTATTGTCACATGTGACAAGGCTCAGTGACATTCTTTGCTTGCACACACAAGGCATGGAAATAGTTGCCCATAAAGGGCGCTTACAAAGTGACAAATTTCCATCCCCCCACGCCAGGTCCTCCTTTGTTCCTTCCCTCGGCAGCGGCGCCCTCAATTCCACGTCTCCATCCTCGTCCATCGGTAGGCGCCATCATCGACCGCCACACCGGCCTCTTCACTAACGCTGCCTGGTCCTCTCCGGACACCTTCGTGGCACCAACCCAAGCCCCCGCTGCGGGCTCCATCCACCCAGGCAAGAAGTAACTGTGAGTTGTGTGCAAAACATTTTTTTCATGCGGTGTCAGCCACAGCATATCTCCATTCTCAGTCAGAGAGCCACGGGTCAATATCCCACCAAAGAAACACCAGTGGATTCTAGTGCTATACAGGGCGTTCTGCAGAGATTGTTGCAATTTTATAACCACATGTTAAACCAAAATACTACCAGGCACAACTGGCAGAGCTGCTCCCTCAGTGCTAGAGAATATTGTGAGCAATTTTGGGCACTATATCTGAGAAAGGATGTGCTGGCTCTGGAGAGGGTCCAGAGGAGGTTTACAACAATGATCCCAGAAATGAGTAGGTTAACCTATCATGAACATTTGTTAGCACTGGGCCTGTACTCTCTGGAGTTTAGAAGAATGGGGGGGGGGCCTCATTAAAATCTACAGAATAGTGAATGGCTTGGATAGAGTGGATGTGGAGAGGATGTTTCCACTAGTGGGAGAGTCTAAGACTGGAGGCCATAGCCTCAGATTTAAAGGAAGTTCTTTTAGGAAGATGAGGAGAAATTTCTTAAGGCAGAGGGTGGCAAATCCATGGAATTTGTTGCCACAGAAGGCTGTGGAGGCCGTCAGTGGATATTTTTAAGTCGAAGATAGATAGATTCTTGATTGGTACAAGTGTCCAAGGTTATGGGGAGAAGGCAGGAGAATGGGGTGAGGAGGGAGAGATAGATCAGTAATGAATGAATGGTGGAGTGGACTAGATGGGCCAAATGGCCTAATTCTACACCCATTCCTTATGACCTGGCCTTGTTTCTGCCCTCAAGTACTGTCCATGTGGAGTTTGCACCTTCCCCCTGTGACTGCGCTGGCTACCTCCAGGTGCTCCAGCTTCCTTGTACACCACATGCTGGCTTGTTGTTTAATCGGCCTCCGTGAAGTCAAAATATGATGCATAAATGTGATAACACTGAACTGGTGTGAACGGATGGTCAATGACTGGTGTGGATTCGGTGGGCTGAATGGCCTGATATATATTTCAGCCCTCTAAAAAATAATCCCAAAACGTTATTTAAGGAATACAGGTTAATCCCAGAATCCTCATTGATATTTTTCTTGCAGTTGATACCACCGAAGAACACAGATCATCTGTCGCTCATCACATTTCCCTTTGAATGAAAATTGAAAGCAGTGTTTGAGAGTGTCAGCTGTGAGGACAGGTTGGACAAACTTAGATCATTTGCTCTTGTGGAGTTGGAATATGAGGGGGATAAAGGACACCTGATGGAAGTATATATAATTATGAGAGACACAGAGTAGAGAGGAGTAAATCTTAAATGATTTTTTACACAGAGAGTGGTGGGTGCTTGGAGCATGCTGTCAGAGGAAGTAGTGGAAACAGATATGATAGCAATGTTTAAAGGCATTTAAACAGGCATGTATGTGGTACTGCCCTATGTTTTATGTTAACTAATAAATTGATTTTGACTGTCGCGCCACACAGTGGCTCTTTTATTTTTTATTTTTATTATTATCTTGTTTATCTATTTATACTCTGTTTATGGGCCTGTTAGGCTGCTGCATGTAATAATGTAATTGTTCTGTTGTTGGAACATTTAATTAGACATTTCATTAAAGAAGCTTAAATCTCTTGTCTCTCTTGGGTCCTGACATGTGAACAGAGAGGAAATAAAGGGGTGTGTGGAAAGGAACAGCAGATGCTGGTTTAAACCAAAGGTAGACACAAAAATCTTGAGTAACTCAGTGGGAAAGGCAGCATCTCAGGAGAGAAGGATTGGGTGATATTTTGGGTCGAGACCCTTCTTCAGTCTGGATAGACCATGTGCAGGAAGATGGGGGCAAAGTTTGTAAAGGCAACATAGCCAGCACAGACATTGTGATGCTAGGGCTTATCCCTGTGTCATCCTGCTCAATGTTCTTTGTTTATTCATTCAATAGTGTTTACTTTTCAAGAAATACTCAGTGGTTCTAAATGTTTTCAAAATGTTGTGAAAGGTTTTGCAAGAATGAATCTATATATTTTACTTTTTTCTCCGTTTTTCATATTCTGATTTACATTGTAAAGAATCTCATTGCGTACGCACACAGAAACCAACCAAACAGTATCATACTTCAAGGCCAGAGTTTATGTTGCACTTGAACCTGCAAACACCCTTGTTGGTATAACTTTATCAGTGTAACCATCTGTTGGCTTGTTACTTATTTGTTTACCGAAGCAGCTTGCTGTTAAATAAAGGTGATATATTTACCACAGCTTCTCACTATGTAGCAGATCTCCCCCCTTGTCAATCTTTTCCGAGAGTTTCCCTTCTTTATCTCTTTCCTTTGCTGCTACATTTTCCTTGATCTCCATTCCCTTTGTCCTGTTTTCACATCTTACACGTCCTTATCTATACACTTCCTTATCTATCGACCTCCCATTCCCCTGACATCAGCCTGAAGAAGGGTCTCGACCCAAAATGTCACCCATTCCTTCTCTTCAGAGATGCTGCCTGTCCCGACGAGTTACTCCAGCATGTTGTGTCTATGTTCTGATTGGATCTCTTGTTGTTTCCTTGCATTCTTATTTTGATTGTCATTAAAGTTGTTGGCGTTGCCTGTACTGGATCCCACCCCTGGCCCAAGACAAGCAACAAGACACAATGACATAAAAGTTAACATAAACATCCACCACGGCAGATTCCCACATTCCTCACTGTGATGGAAGGCAAAAAAGTCCAATCTTCTTTCTTTTTATTCTCCCGCGGTCGGGGCAGTAGAGCCATTGTCGGGGTGATCGAAGCTCCCGCAGCGGGCGGTTGAAGCACCTGCGTAGGGGCGATTGAAGCTCCTGTGTCGGGGTGGTCGAAGCACCTGCAGCTTGGAACTCCCAAGGTCGGTCTCTGACCAGAGACCGCGAGCTCCGTGATGGTAACTCCGCAAGCACCCACAGTTGGAGCTCCGAGGTCGATCCCTGGCAAAGGGATCATGAGCTCCGTGATCTTCTTCTTTTCGTGTCTTTGAAGCTGGTTGGCTATAGGACAGTTTCCCATTCCTTTACACAGTCCTTTGCATTTTTATTGAACACTGCAAGATACTTTGAGCTGCACTGGTTGGGTAGTAGGGGGAAGACAAGGCAGTGCTGCATTGTGTGGTCCTCTTCTCCACCTTCACAGGTGGTTTGGCCAGTTTCATAGCCCCATCTGGCCATGGCTTCCTTTGATCGCCCTGTTCCTGTTCTCAGGCGGTTGAGCGTCTTCCACTGGACCCATGGTGCTTCTGAGCCCGGAGGGAGGGCTTCAGAAGGAGGGATACCCATGTCAGTAGGAGGGGGGTCGTCCTCGAGCCTCTTTGTCCATTGTTGGAGTCTGGTTTCTTCCCGTGATGCTATTAGGGGCTGGACATGGCTGAGAAAGCTTCTCCTGGACTTCAGCTGTTGGGCCGGGGGTACACGTCCGTAGTGGAGGTGGCGTTCATCACTGGTGGCCTTGGTCATCTCTACTCGGCTGGCGACTTTCCGTCTCACATCAGCAGGGGCAATGCCAGCGAGGAGGTGCAGGTTTTTTATGTTGGTGGGCTTCAAGCAGCCAGTGATTGAGCGGCAGGTGTTATTCAACGCTGGGTCTAGTTTCTTGGCATGGGATGATCTCTCCCAGACAGGACACGCATACTCCGCAGAGGAGTAGCACAGGGCCAGAGCAGTAGATCTTAATGTGTGAGCTGTGGCTCCCCATTTGGAGTTGGTCAGCTTCCGGAGGATGTTATTCCGGGAATTTACTTTGTTTGGTGTTTTTGACGTGTTCCTTATAGGAGAGAGTGCGATCCAGTGTTACACCGAGGTAGACAGGGTTGGTGCAGTGCTCAAGAGGTGTTCCAGACCATGTGATGTTAAGGGGTCTGTTTGCTTCCCGGTTCCTGAGATGGAACGAGCAGGCTTGGGTCTTCGCAGGGTTTGCGTGTAGGTGGTTGCGCTCGTAGTAGAGGTGTAGCTCATCTTTTTTTGGAGGAGGTGGTGGTTCACAGTGTCATACGCGGCAGACAGATCAACAAAGACGGCTCCTGTCACCAGTCTTTTCAGGAACCCGTGATGGTAACTCCGTGATGGTAACTCCGCACGCTCCCGTGATGGAGCTCTCAATAGTCGGTCTCCACCAAAGGCCGCCAACTCCTGGATGTTAGGCTGCAGTGCGGACCGAGATACGATACAGAAAAAAATCGCATCTCCATCGAGGTAAGATATTAGAAAAGGTTTCCCGCAACTCCCCCAACCACCCCCACCGTAAAACAAGCTAAAGAACACTAAAAACATACATTTAACACATGGGTCAGCATCCTTGTTCTGAATAGGAGCCAGGACCCATGTCTGTGAGTGGATGGCGGGCCACATCTATCACCATAGTTAATAATTAATTAATTATAGTTTAAAAAAAATCGCGACAAAAATGTAACAAAAAGACAATTACCCCCGCGACAAATACGACTAAAGTGCAACACTGTGGTCGGAGCGGAATTGCTCACCGACCCCGCTGATGCTTTGTTTTCCTCCAGCCCGTCCACCGCTGGGCTCCCGAAGAAACCGCTCCAGTACCGCCTTGTCGAAGTCGCTCTCATCCCGCTGCAGTTTCACACAAGCCGCAGCACCGAGGTGGGGGACGCTTTCACTTTGCGTGGTCGGGAGGATGGAAGAGGGGGTGGGAGGGTAGGGGCGGAAAGAGAGAGAGATTTAAGGGCCTGTCCCACTGTAAGAGGTAATTCAAAAGCTCTCCCGAGTTTAAAAAAAAATCATACTCGTGGTAAGTACGTAGAATGTACGTAGCGGGTACGTCAGAGCTCGGGACGTCTCTTAGCGGCTCGTAACGCTAACGGCAGGTACTCGGGAAACGCAGTAAGCTCGTGAAGACTCGTGAAGATTTGTAAACATGTTGAAAAATGTCCACGAGAGCCCCGAGTACCTACGAGCGGCTATTACTATAATTCTCCGAGTTCGAATCAGGGGAAACTCGGGAGAACACTTGAATTAGCTCGTACAGTGGGACAGGCCCTTGAGTCGACGGGTATTGTGATATGGAATTGGCTCTGTGTGTGTGTGTGTGTGTGAGAACTACTCTCGGATAAGTGTTGTGTGTGTTTTGTGTTACGCCTGCGGGCCAGATGATTTCGAGTTACAGTCCGGATCTGGGCCGTAGGTTGCCAACCCCTGATTTAACACAAACTGTTAAAACACAAAGAATGAAGGGACAGACAGACTGTTGGAGAGGCAGCTATTGCTGGCGCCACCAAGTGGTTGGGTTGGTTAGTTAGTTTGCAGGCGCCACCAACATTGATGGAGTTGCGAAGAGTGAAGAAGGCTGTAGTGTACAATGGGAAATGCATCAGATACAGAAATGGGCAGAAAAAATGCAAATGGAGGTCATTTTGAGCAAGTATGTCACACTTTGAGTGGTCGAATGTAAAGGAAAAGTATACAGTTATTGGCAAGACCCTTAACAGCATTAATCTACAGAGAGATCTTGGGGTTGAATCTTGTGTTTCTAGAGACAGGAAGTCATAATACAGTTTTATAGGGCTGGGTAGTCCACATTTGGAGTACTATGTGCAGTTTTTGTTGACCCATTACATTAAGGATGTAGAGGCATTGGAAAGGGTGCAGAGGTTTACAAGAATGATGCCTCAACTAGGGTGTGTTGGCTACATCAAACATATGGACAGATATGGATTGCTTCCGCTAGAATGCCGGAGTTTGATGGGACACCTGATAGAAGTACATACAACCATGAGAGGTATAGATAGGATAGATAGTCAGAACAGGGGCAGTCACTGTGGCGTAGCGGTAGAGTTGATGCTTTACAGCGCTTGCAGCGTGGGAGACCCAGGTTCGATCCCGACCACGGGTGCTGTATGTATGGAGTTTGTACGTTCTCTCCATGACAGCATGGGTTTTCTCCGAGATCTTCGGTTTCCTCCCACACTCCAAAGATGTACAGGTATGTAGATTAATTGGCTTGGTGTATGTGTAAATCGTCCCTAGTGTGTGTAGGGTAGTGCTAATGCCCAGGGATCACTAGTCGGTGCGGACCCGGTGGGCCGAAGGGCCTGTATCTCTAAACTAAAATAAACTAAACTTAACATGGATGGAAACATTGAATACAAGAGGGCATAGCTTTAAGATGAGAGTCTAAAGGAAATGTGCAGGGCATGTTTTTTCACAGACAGTGACGAGTGCCTGGATGACACTGTCTGAGGTGCGTTTGATGCTGCAGGTAAATATATTGTCTTGCCTTCAGAGGTGTTGGGTCAAAATCTTGCAAACCCCTCCAAAAAGTCTGTAGCAGTCAGGTTTCTGCTTCATCTCAGTCCTTGCGAGGAATCTCACAACTGGGCAATAAATTCAGGGTCACCCAGATTGCAAACACTGATGGAAACAAGCCAATTACCATTTGGTGTAACATTAAACTCACAGTTACATATTAACAGAAAATAAATATATCAGTACCTCAATAAAGTTGATGTTTCATGCTGACTAGGGTGTGGGAATTAGATGACTTGGGAATGGAATTTAGTTTTGTCTGAATATTTAATGTACCAAGTCAATACACTTAAGATATCAGCAATCAAGTAATTATTATGTGTTTTCACAATCACCACAATAGATCAGTACAGCACAGGAACAGGCCCTTTGGCCCACAATGTCTGTGTTGAACATGATGCCAAGACCAACTCCTATCTGCCTGCACATAATATACCTCCATTCCCTGCACATCCTACAACAATAAGGACAGCATGGTGATGCAGCACTGGAGTTGCTGCCTTAAGTGCCACACAGCCGGGTTTGATCTTGACTATGGGTATGTAGGTTAATTGGGTTGGTATAAATGTAAACCTGTTCCAAGTGTGTGTAGGATAGTGTTAGTGTGCGGGAATTGGTGCGGACCCTGTTTCTGCCCTGTATCTCTAAACTAAATAAACTAAATGTGCTAACCAGTCAGTGGAAAGACAATACATTACAATCGAGCCATCCATAGTGTACAGATATATGATCAAGGGAATAACATGAATAACGTTTGGTGCAAGATAAAGGCAGTAAAGTCCGATCAAAGATTGCCCGAGGATCTCCAATGCAGGAGACAGTAGTTCAGGACTGCACCCTGGTTGTAGGTAGGATGGTTTCAGTTGCCTGATAACAATTGGGAAGAGACTGTCCCTGAATGTGGAGGTGTGAATTTTCACAATTGGTTATATGAAGAGTAAAGTTGTTGTTATTCCGTTCTGATGAGCGTTTGACGGCACTAGGCCTCTACTCGCTGGAGTTTAGAAGGATGAGGGGGGACCTCATTGAAACTTACCGAATAGTGAAAGGCCTGGATAGAGTGGATGTTGAGAGGATGTTTCCACTAGTGTCAGCATATCACCAGAGGGCATAGCCTCACAATCAAAGTACACTCCTTTAGGAAGGAGATGAGGAGGAATTTCTTTATTCAGAGGGTGGTAAATCTGTGGAATTCTGCCACGGAAGGCTGTGGAGGCTGTCAATGGATATTTTTTAAGGCAGAGATAGATAGATTCTTGAATAGTACGGGTGTCAGGGGTTATGGGGAGAAGGCAGGAAAATGAGGTTTGGAGGATAGGATAGATCAGCCATGATAGATGGGACGAATGGCCTAATTCTGTTCCTATCACTGATGATCTTATGATTGAGTAAATAGCTGTCTGTAGTATTAACAATGACAAAACAAGTATATAGGTCAGTGTAGCATGCTAACGTCTTGGTAAAACTCATTCAAAAGTATTTTATTAAATGCTCATAATTCAGAAATGACACTGGTGGATATACAATGAAATTCTCGGTCTGTTGCACATAAAACACTTCCAGAGCTATTACACCACAGCTTTGATAATGATTATTGTTACCTGTGATCTGTCGGGTCAACAAAACACAGCCCCCATACGTTACCATGTTCCATAAATATTCACATGACATGGGACTGGGATGTTGTCTATGTGGAGTTTGCATGTGCTCCCTGTGACCATGTGGGATTTCTCCCGGTGCTCCGGTTTCCTCGCACATCTCAATGATGTACAGGTTTGTGGGTGAGTTGGCCTTTGTAAAATTGCCCTAGTGTATTGAAAGCGGATGTGAAAGAGGGATAACAGAACTGGTGTGCAGGATGGTTGGTATCAACTCGATGAGCTGAAGGCTCTGCATCCATGCTCTATAACTCAACTAAACTAAGCAATCTTATCGAAGCTGTGGTGTAGAGCGTGGTTCGTATTGAAAACAAAGATCCTTGTTGACTGGCCCTTTAAATACTTGAAGCACTGAGTGAAGCATTAAATGCAAAGGCAATTACTTCTCCACTACACCATCAGGTATGTGAACAAGGAATGCAGCTTACAGTATGTGACAAAGACAAGTGGCAAAATAACTAGGAACGAACTGCAGATGCAGGTTTAACCCGAAGATAGGCTCAAAAAGCTGGAGTAACTCAGCGGGTCAAACAGCATTTCTGGAGTCTGAACAAGGGTCTCATCCCGAAATGTCACCTATGTCTTGTATCCAGAGATGCTGTCTGATCCGGTGAGTTTCTCCAACTTTTTGTGTCTATCTCTGGCAAGATATGTATATGATGTTTGAGAGGCTTTTAGATCGACAAACTGATCTGCAGGAAATAGAGGGATATGGATCAAGTTGCAGTTGGATGGGATCAGTTTAGCATCTCATCATGTTCACCACAGACATTGTGGGCCAAAGGGCCTCTTCCTGAGATGAACATTTTTATGTTTTATATAAAATAAGATTAGTAATCAGCTGTAAGCCCCCTTGAACAGACTGCATCATTCAATAACATTATGTCCAATCTGATTTCGATCAGTTTACTGCATTATTCCTGCTACCTTTGATTCATTTCTGATCTAAAATTCTCTATATCTCAACCTGGAAAATATTCATTCACCTTATCTTCACAGCTGGAATAGAATGTTCAGGCAAATCATACACCTCCTGGAAAATAAATCTTCTTCATAGCTATTTTAAAGAAGAACCTGGCAAGGGAGGATTGCCGAGAACAAAGAGGGTCTCGGGGTTGGGGGGGCTGATAATACAGGTGAACCCAACATGGAGCGGCTGCCGAGAACAAAGATGGTCCCAGGGTTGGGGGGCCGTTGATAACACAGGTGAACCCAACATGGAGGGACTGCCGAGAACAAAGAGGGACCATTGGGGACTGTAATGATTACTTTGTAACTGTGTCGACACCCTATACATGGTGACTCTTTGTATGTCATGCAAAACAAAGAATTTCACTGTGACATGACTCATATGGTAATAAAGTATCAATCAATAAAATGGGCGACCTTTTATTCCAAAATGTGGCGCAATGTATGACTTTGGAATCACAGGGTAACTGGTGAAGACAGCACTTGAAAAATTAATGGCTGAATGTAAAGCCATCAGTCAGCATTGATACAATAAAGAGCATAGAACATAGAACAGTACAGCACAATAACAGGCCCTTTGACCCACAATGTTTGTGCCGAACATGATGCCAAGACCAATTGTTATCTGCTTGCACATAATCCATATCCATCCATACCCTGCATATACATGTGCCTATCTAAAAGTCTCTTAAATGCCACTATCATATCTGCTTCCACCACCACCCCCGGCAGCACATTCCAGTCACTCGCCACCCTTGGCGTAAAACACTTGTCCTGCACATCTTTTTTAAACTTTGCCACTCATTGCAAAGCTATACCTGCTCTTATTTGATATTTCCTTCCTGGGTAAAAAGTCAGATGGTCTACCCTATCGCTACTCCTCCCAGTTTGATATATTACTGTCAGGTCTCCCCTCAATCCCCGACATTCCAGAGAAAACAATCCAACTGCCCAGTCTGTCCAACTTCTCCCTGTGGCTAATACCCCACTAATCCAGGCATCATTCCGGTAGACCTCCTCTGTATCCCAACGGAAGCTGATTGTGCTTCATGGTCACTGCAGTCCGCTGCTGGTCTCTGCTGTTGTCAGCTGGTCCCTGTTCATTGAAAGGTTTCATCTTTTTCCTCTTCTTCCAGCAACCAATTCCAAGGATGATCCCCAGGAGAATAAGAGGAACAATTACAGCTCCAGTCACGATCCTAATCTTTATATCTTCTTTCGCTGCCATCTCTGTTGGCATATATAGTGCATTTTAAACATGTATTGATCAATAACGACTTTGTAATGATTTTATTATCTACATTAAACTAGCACTGTTCATATCTAATTACAAAGTAACAAAGTCTTAGATTTATGTAATTGTCCAGACGATGGATGTTTAAATAGATCAATGAAAAATCTTTGAAGTTCATATTAGCGTTGAGATTTTATCTGCAGCATTTAATTATGAATTTAAAGAATCAAGCATATGTCAGAAATAAAGATTCAAGATTCAAGATATTTTATTTGTCACATTCACATACACCCGGGTGTAGTGAAGTGAAATGCTTTTTGCCATTATGCAGCACAAAAAAGAGAAGAATACAGACATCACACCAAGATAGTCTTAACACTGAACATCCCCCCACAATGGCTCCCACCATGAGGGAAGGCACAAAGTCCAGTCCCCCACCCCAGTTCACCCATAGTCGGGCCCATTGAGGCCTCCACAGTTGCCTCTACGGAGGCCCGATGTTCCAGGCCGTTCTCGGCGGGTGATGTTGCTCCGGCGACGGGAGAGTCCTCCCAGCGGCCTGGGAACCCTGGAACGGCCGCTTCCGCACTGGGGGCCGCGGCTTCCGAAGCCAACAAGGCCGCGCCGGTTGGAGCTCCACAACTGGCGCTCTCATATAGAGATCCCAGGCTCCCGGTGTAAAGTTCAGCGCCGCTGCCCGCAGCTGGTCGCTCCACAGTCCCGCAGCCCCGCGATGTTTTCTCCAGTGATCCTCAGCTCACCGGAGCTCCAGCGCGGCGACCCGGGCAAGGCATCGCCCGCTCCGCGATAGCGCTCCAGCGCTGTGCCGCCGCCGAAGCCGAGGCTCTGGGCGGTCCCCGACAGGAAACGCCGCTCCAGGCCTGCTGGTAGGCCGCGAGGACGGGTCGAAGCTGCAGCCCGGAGAAAAGCTGCCTCTCCGGCCAGGTAGGGACCCTGAAAGGTAGTTTCCCCCTTCCCCCCCCACACAAAAAAGTCTAGACCTCCAAAACAAAACACTTTACTGACTAAAATAAAAAAGAAAGGTGAAAGGACAGACAGGTCAGCGCCCCCGGTGGTCTATTTGCAGTGTAGAGGTCAACAAGGCTATTTTCTTATGTTGACCATTGTTATTTTAGCAAATAAAAGTGAACCCATTTATAGTTGATAAAACTTCAAAGGTTTTAAACTTTGCTGATATTTAAATATCTGAGAGTTTGATATTTTCACACACACACACGCACGCACGCACGCGCGCGCACACACACACACACACACACAGGTGCTGCTACTTCAGACTGATAATGAGGTTGGATGTGGCACCACTATTGGCCTTTTGTGCAACTAACTACTATCAAAAAAATTAGCTAGATGCCCAAGAAATAAGATAAGAGACCTTGGCCAGGATCAGCCTATCTTGCTTCCTACATTTGGATGTGTGAGTTAAGGGTGACAAGAATAATTTTTACCATTGGAGCAGAAGTAGGCCTTTCAGTCCATTGAGTCTACTCCACCATTCAGTCATGGCAGATCTATTTTTACCTCTGAATCCCATTCTCCAGCCTTCTCCCTGTAACTTTTGGCACTCATACTAATCAAGAACCTATCATTCCCTGCTTTAAAATATGCAATGACTTGACCCACACAGCTGTCTGTATCAATGAATTCCACAGATTCACCACCCTGTGACTAAAGAAATTCCTCCTCATCTCCATTTTGAAAGTACGTATTTTTATTGTGAGGCTGTGCTAGACTCTCCCATTACTGAAAACATCCTATCCACATCCACCAACTGGGACTTTCATTAACTGGTAGGTTTCAGAGATTTCCCCCTCATCCTTCTAAATTCCCACGAGTAGAAGCCCAGAGACTTCAAACATTCCTCATACGTTAAATCAATCATCCCCAGGACATACTTCCTCTGGACTCTCTCCAAAGCCAGCACATCCTTTCTAATATGGAGCCCAAAACTGCTCACAATATTCCAAATGTGTCTTCACCAGTGCCCGATAAATCCTCAGCATTATATCATTGTTTTTATATTCTAGTCCCCCCGAAATGAATGCTGGCATTGCATTTGCCTTACTTACCACTGACTCAATCTGCAAATGAACTATTTGGGAATCCTGCACTAGTATTCCCACTTTGTAGCCCAGATTTCTGAATTCTCTCCCCATTTAGAAAATAGTCTATGTCTTTATTCCGACTGCCAAAATGTAAAACCAGACACTTGCTACACTGTATTCCATTTGGCTCTGCTTTGCCCACTCGGTGGAACTGCTGCCTTACAGCGCCAGAGACCCGGTTCAATTCTGACTACGGGTCCCGTCTGTACAGAGTTTTGTACCTTCTCCCCGGGACTTGCGTGGGTTTTGCCTGGATCTCCGGTTTCCTCCCTCAGTCCAAAGACAGACAGGTTTGTAGGTTAATTGGCTTGGTATAATTGTAAATTGTCCCCTAATAAGTAAGATAATGTAAGTGTGCAGGGATCGCTGGTTGACGCAGACTCGGTGGGCTGAAGGGCTGGTTTCTGGGCTGTATCTCTTAAACTAAAACCACATTCCATTGACTATCAATAATTCTGGGCAATTAGATAACCACAAATTAATAATGGGTGGCACAGTGGCGTAGCAGTAGAGCTGCTTCCTTACTGCACCAGAGACCTGGGTTCGATCCTGACTACAGGTGCTGTCTGCAAGGACATTGTATGTTCTCCCTGTGACTGCGTGGGTTTTCTCCGGGTGCTCCGGTTTCCTCCCACACTCCAAAGAAATATGGGCTTGAAGGTTACTTGGCTTAGGTAAAATTGTAATTTGTCCCCAGTGTGTTGGTTAGTGTAAATGTACGGGATGATCACTGTTCAGCGAGGACTCAGTGAGCTGAGGGGTCTGTATCTGCACCATATCTCTAAAGTTTAAAGTCTAAATGCACAGCTTAGTTAAGAGTGTGAGTTGAGGCTGTTATCTCAGTCCAGGAGGTTTATTGTCTCAAGTGATCAGCCGCATTGACTTGCCACTTACCCTGTGGAACATTGACTCCCTGCAGCAGAGTTGCATGTTCGATGTAACAGGAGAATTTTGCCACATCTTCTCTACTCAGTTGAATTGTATTCTTCAGCTGGTAAGTCCCATCCCAATTGGGCAACAGATCATCACTGGATTCAGACTTGTGGACCCCCTCACCATCTCTCAGCCACGTTACATCGATGGCCCGTGGCTAGAAGCCTGTGACAAGGCAGGAGAGTCTCAGTGATTGCGACCCATCACTTTTAATCCCAATAAACACCTCAGAGGTTTCTGCAAGTGTAAGAAGCGTCAGAATCAGTGAAGACATGAACAAAAGCCTTCAATTGTAAGATCACTGCAACTCACCACTTTCCCAATCAGAGTTTTTTCTCTGGCTGAACTAAGTTTCCAGCCTAGACCCAAAATGCTGGAATAACTCAGCAGGTCAGGCAGCATCTCTGGAGAGAAGGAATGCCCAGAGATGCTTCTGACCCACTGAGTTACGCCAACATCTTCTATCTTCAGTGTAAACCAGCATCTGCAGTTCTATCTTGCACAAGGTTTACAGCCTTTTCTCTTTTCATTTTGCATTTCTGGCAAAACAACAAAACATTTAGTTTTAATACAACTGACATGCTCCTTATCTTAGCTCCAGACTTGAACTGACAGCACAGATGAAAGGGGAATGCAGGGCCCAATGGAGGAGTATAACTCACCATTGGGATTGATACTGTAGACATGATTGCTTCTATTTGTTCATGAATCTCAGCTGAATAATAACACTAAATATTCCAAGAGGGAATGGGAGGAAGAAGTTCTTCAACCAGAGAACTGTTGGAAATTGAATGTCACCATCCCAAGGAGTAATATAGGCAAATAGAGAATCTGATTGGGTTTCTGATCAGCACAGCAACAGACCCTTCAGGCCACAAGGTCGGTGCTAAACATAAGACCAAGATACATATTCCTCCATTTCCTGAATATCTATATGACTGTGGATAAAGGACACTGGTACAATATTTATCTTTCACTTGCACTTCCTACCCACTGGCTCCATCTAAGAGGCATGTTGCCAGACAATTTACTGATACCCTCGCCCAAGAACAGGGTGGCGAAGCGATCGAGCTACTGCCTTACAGCGCCAGAGACCTGGGTTTGTTACTAACTAACGGGTGCTTGTTTTTACACAGTTTGTACGTTCTCCCTCTGACCTGCGTGGGTTTTATCCGAGATCTTCGGTTTCCCCTCACGCTCGAAAGACGTACAAATTTGTAGGTTAATTGGATTGGTATAAATGCAAATTGTCCCTAGTGTGTGTAGGATAGTGTTAGTGTGCGGGCATGGCTGCTCGGTGCGGTGTCGGTGGGCTTCCGAGCTGTATCTCTAAACTAAACTAAATAATTACTCAAGTGACAGCCTGACGTGCATGATATTTCCCACCTGATCTATCCAGAGGATATCCTCTGGCCCATCAGTCAGAGTGCCTACGTCGTGTACCTCTCCTCTGTAGTGCTTCTTGTCCACACTCCAGATATATCCGCAGCCACTTCACACAGTCCTTCTCCAGGAGATCTTTAAAATACTTGTTCATGAAGGTGTTGACGTTCCACCGATCTGCTAGCATCTGGAAATCTGGACGTAGTGCAATCCAGAACATTCTGTCCTTGTCAAAAGCACAGGCATCCTCCCCATCATAACCCAGTCTGACAAACCCATCAGTGGAATTGTCACTGTCCACTTCACAGCCGCAGAAACCCTGCACAAAGAAAACAGCTTGGGCTGAGGTAGGGGTGGAGGATTTGGGTTGGGGTGAGTGGATGGAAGGGAGAGGCAATTTACAAATCAGTTCTCAGCATGGTACAAACAGGCATAACAGAACACAACATAGAGCTGTACAGCACAGGAGCAGGTTTAGTTCAGAGATACAGCGCCGAAACAGGTCCTTCGGCCCACCGAGTCCGCACTGACCAGTGGTCCCCGCATATTAACACTATCCTACACAGACTACTTTTCTTTCCAGCTTTCTCCACCCTACTCCATCACTCTAAATGGTCCTGGTCTCATATGTTTTCTGTCCATTTGTCCACAGCATGCTGCCTGACACGTTGAGTTCCTCCTGTTTGTTTTAAATTCAGATTGGCAGCATCTGCAGTTTGCTGTGACTCCATCTTAGCACAATGGATGATCAGTGTGGATTCAGTGAGCAGAAGGGCCGGTTTCCATGATGTGTGACTCAATGACCCATGGTCTATATACTGAGGGCATGGACTAACCTCAAGTGTTGAGGGGGGAAGCTTTACTGTTGTGGATGTAACACTAAAGGAGTTTTGCTGTGTCAGAAGGGTAGAACTCAGATTCTGCACTTTCGTACATAAAGAACAGAGGAAGGAGTGCATTGTCAAATGGGCAATGTTATACAGTGAACAGGTCAGTCTCAAGGTTAAGGCAATGCAGATGGGTAGTACATCAAGGCTGTTGCACAGTGTGGGATTGCTACACTCTCTGTGGATTGCTGCCAATATTGAGGGAATGCTGGATTAACAGAATATTATTGTTGAGGGAATACATCATAGTCACCATCAACCAGCTTAAATCAAGGTCCCATCTCTAGATGATCAGGCTATAAATAAACTAATGGTTTCTCCCTCATTCCAGCCCAATAAAACAGATGATCCAATCCATCCACTTTTTACTGGTGTTAAATATCAAATGCTTAACCCATAAAGAGACTATCACCAGCCAACTGTTATCAATGGGTGTTCAGCAGTTAGGACACATTAAATATAGACGATGGGCCGTGTCTCTATCAAAATGTGATGGAGTAAATGTCTGAAACAGCATCAATTAGGTATGTTACAAAACCTACCTTCTGTCGCGCTGTAATTCTGCCACTGGCCGTATGCGCGATTTTGGCGCCTTTAAGGGGGGGCGGGGTTAAAACGCGGGTTTCTCCTTCCTTGTCCTAGTTAATATTTTGTTGGAGTCCAAGCGCTGGCTGATGAATCGTTCCTACCGGCGTTTTGTGAATTTTTTATTTTTATTAAATCGTCAATGTCAGCGCTAGAGTAATTTTAAAAGCAGCTCCTGAAGCGTCAACGCCGATAACGGGGACGGATTTCACACACGGGACAGGTAAACGAAAGTGGTTTCTTTAAATGTATAAAAGTGCTTCTTAAGAAGCCTTTAATTCACATTTTTTCATGCGACACGGTGATTTTATTCCCCGAACTAACGGCAGTATTTTTCATGCCAATACGGGGTTAAATTCACCGCAAATGAACGTTCCAAATGATCGCGTTCCAGAAATCCTCACTCGCAAAATGAATTAAATGCCCATTAATTTACAGGTATTAAACATTCAATTCCTTCCATTTGGCCTGTAAATTCATGAAAATGAGATTTAAAAGTTATGTTATATTGTGAATTATTGTGTGAATGTTATTTGGACACTTAGGCTATTTAAAAATGTTAATCTATTCTTAAGAAATTGATAGATGTTTAGATCTAGTAATTGAATTTTGTAATTAGCTACAATTAGGTAACTAACTAATTATATGCTTTAATTTCAAGTCATCCATACTTTCATGTCTTCTAAGTAAGATTGTTTCATATTTGTTTCAGAATGCTTCAATCTATAATAACTGAAAATGTCTTTCAGTTATCTTAATTTTTAAGAAAGTTATGGGCTTTTGACTGTCCTCGATCACAGCTTTTGTGTTAAGTCAATGGAAAAGCAATAGGGAACAAGATGGCCATAACTTCTTTAATACTGAAGATATGAAAGTGAATTAGGTGTCAAATTAAACTTCCTTTTATGCTTTATCTGATGGGATAAATTGCAGACTTTATTTTTAAAATCTCAAAATTTTGTAACATTGCTACATCAATGGTGCTGAAGTGAAAAAGGTTGAGAGTTTCTGGTTCCCCTACTGCCTCAGGAGACTAAGGAAATGCGGCATCTCCAATGACTCTTACAAACGTCTACAAATGTGCCATAGAAAGCATACTGACAGGTTGTATCACAACTTAGTTTGGAAAGAGTTCTGCCCAAGACCGCTGGAAATTGCAGGGAGGTGGAGATGTAGCACAGTCGATCACACAAACATGATTCCCCACCAGTGAATCCACCTGTATTTCAACTGGTTCAGGAAAGCAGACAACATAATCAAAGATTCATCCCGCTCTGGTCATTCCTTCTTCTTCCTGCAGAAGGTACGTAAGCATTAAAGCGTGCACCACCAGACTCAGTAACTGTTTCCTCCCCTATGTTGTCTGGTTTATGAACAGTCCTCCCTTATGCTAGGGTTCTCCTCAACCCCATTGTAGACACTGGACTTTGTCTCTGGCACTGGTGCCTTACAATGCTGAGAACTACATTCTGCACTCTTTGCTCTACCTATTGTACGAGTTTGGTTTGATTGCATTTATGAATAGTTTTCTTTGATGTGATTGACTAACATGCAAAAAAAGTGTATCAGAGAATCATGTGACAGCAACAAAACTAAAACAAAATCCATTTGTTCCATCACTGGGTGTCTACCCCAGGTCCGGTCATGACACTTACTCGAGATACCATGTTGCTGTTGGTAGACTATCTCAGCATTTCCTCTGACAATCCCATGAAAACCTGCAACTGTTATGGCCATTGAATCCCAGTGATCCTGCGGGAAAGACTGGGCCATCCATCGCTGTCTGGGAACAGCCCGCTCTAGTGTGCTGTCAAAATATGCTATCTGGACGTCATCCAGCATTGCTACCATACTGTACTCAGGCAGCTCATTCAATCCATGGTTCAACAGGTAGTAAAATGCAAGATGGTGTAAATCTGCAATTCATAAACAATAATAAATATGATTGTATCATTCACTGAAAATAACTAAAAGTTATTAAACTGATAACAATACAATGACTTTGAATAAGGGAGTCACAAGGACCTGCAGATGCAAGTGCTGGATGAACTCAGTGGGGCAGGCAGCATCAATGATCAGGTGACAATTTGTGTCAGGAGCCTTTAGTTTAGTTTTTAGCTTAGAGATACAGCATGGAAACAGGCCCTTCGGGCCACTGAGTCCACACTGACCAGCAACCCCCACACGCTAACACTATCCTACACACACAAGGGACAATTTACATTCTACACCAAGCCAATTAAACTACAAACCTGTACGTCATGGAATGTGGGAAGAATCTGAAGATCTCAGGAAAAACCCACCCGGTCAGGTGGAGAATGTACAAACTCCATACAGACAGGACCCGTAGTCAGGATCCAACCTGGGCATTGGTGCTGTAAGGGCGATAAGGCAGCATCTCTAATGCTGCACCACTGAGCCTTCTACAAGAGTTGGCTAGATGGGCTCTGATACCTATTCCACCAATTGTGGTCGAGGTATTGAATGATCCTATTGGATTGCTTCCCATCTTCAAAGATCTATTATTATCTATCATGTCGATACAGCCTACTAGTTACAATATTCCAAAATTCAAAGAATATTTTATTATATTAAGAAAATGGACAACGTCAAGGAGATTTTATAAAATCATAGAGAGGTAAAGTCAAAGAGTCATACAGCAGGGAATCAGGGCCTACGGCTGAATGGCCTAATTCAATCATGGCTGCTCTATCTCGCCCTCTCAACCACATTCCCTGCTTTCGCCCCATAACCCTTGACACCCATACTGATCAAGAATCTGTCAATATCCACCTGAGAAATATCCATTGACGTGGGCTCCACGGCTGTCTGAGGAGGCCCATATCCTTCTAAACCTATCTATCCATGTACCAGATTAAATGTTTCTTAAATGTTGCGATAGTACCTGCCTGAACTCCCTTCTCCGGCAGTTCATTCAGTACTCCCACCAAAGCTATGCCTCTGGTTATTATTAAATCTTTCCCCCCTCATTTTAAACTTATGTATTCATTTTTTGCTCATTTTGGTTTCACCATGTAGAAATTACACCTGTGTTTATACATAGTCCCCCCATTTCAGGGCACCATAATGTTTGGGACATGGCTTCGCAGATGTATGTAATTGCTCAGGGGTATTTAAATGCCTCCTTAATGCAGGTATAAGAGAACTCAGCATCTAGTCTTTCCTCCAGTCTTTCCATCACCTTTGGAAACTTTTATTGCTGTTCATCAACAGGAGGACCAGAGTTGTGCCAATGAAAGTAAAAGAGACCATTATGAGACTGAGAAACAAGAATAAAACTGTTCGAGACATCAGCCAAACCTTAGGCTTACCAAAATCAAACTGTTTGGAACATCATTAAGAAGAAAGAGAGCACTGTGAGCTTACTAATCGCAAAGGGACTGGCTGGCCAAGGAACACCTCCACAGCTGATGACAGAAGACTTATCTCTATAATAAAGACAAAACCCCAATCCTTTACTAATCGCAAAGGGACTGACAGGTCAGAAACACTCATCAGGAGTCAGGTGTGGATTTGCCAATGACCACTGTCCGCAGAAGACTTCATGAACAGAAATACAGAGACTGCACTGCAAGATGCAAACCACTGTTTAGCCGCAAAAACAGGATGGCCGGGTTACAGTTTGCCAAGAAGTACTTAAAAGAGCAACCATAGTTCTGGAAAAAGGTCTTCTGGACAGATGATACAAAGATTAACTTATATCGGAGTGATGCCAAGAGCAAAGTATGGAGGAGAGAAGGAACTGCCCTAGATCCAAAGCATACCACCTCATCTGTGAAACACGGTGGTGGGGGTGTTGTGGGCTGGGCATGTATGGCTGCTGAAGGTACTGGCTAACTTAGCTTTGTTGACCATTCAGCTACTGATGGTAGCAGCATAATGAATTCTGAAGTGTATAGACACATCCTATATGCTCAAGTTCAAACACATTGGCCTCAAAACACATTGCCCAGCGGTTCATACTACAGCAAGACAATGATCCTAAAGCAACAAAGGAGTTTTTCAAAGCTAAAAAATTGTTAATTCTTGAGTGGCCAAGACAATCACCCGATCTGAACGCAACTGAGCATGCCTTTGATATGCCAAAGAGAAAACTGAATGGGGACTAGCCCCCAAAACAAGCACAGGCTGCAATACAGGCCTGGCAGAGCATCGCCAGAGAAGTCACCCAGCAACTGGCGATGTCCATGAATCACAGACTTCAAGCAGTCATTGCATGCATAGGATATGCAACAAAATACTAAACATGGCTACTTTCATTTACATGACATTGCTGTGTCCCAAACATTATGGTGCCCTAAAATGGGGCAGACTATGTATTTTGTGACTATGTAAATTGACTGCTGTAATTTCTACATGGTGAAACCAAAATGTTTAAAAAATTGCCTTTTTTTTAATCTGACAATGTGCACTTTAACCACATGTGATTTTTTTCTATTACAAATCTCAAATTATGGAGTACAGAGGCAAATAAATATATGATGGGTCTTTGTCCGAAACATTATGGAGGTCACAGTATGTACGATCAATTCACACTGGCCAATTTACCTCTCAGCCCAGGCATCTTTGGAATATTGGGAGAAACTGGAATAACCAGAGGAAGCACACATGGTTTCAGGGAAAGAATAAAAGTGCCACACAGGTTGTAGTAGAGATCGGGATTGAGTCCAGGTCCTCATAGGCACCATCTCTATGAGCTGCAACCCTGAAATGCCCATCTGGTGGGAAATCTCTGCATGGAATGGGGCACTTCTGACTTATGAGGACATTGGGATTCTGTAACAGTAAGTGTAAAGAAGACCTTACTGATAAGTCCCGACTATCAAGGCTTGGGTGGGGTGGGGGGTGGGGGTGGGGTCGGAGCAGACTATAATAAACAGGGTCTAAACTGAAACTCGACACATACTGGAGTAACTTAGTGGGTCAGGCAGCATCTCCGGAGAAAAGGAAAAGGTGACGTTTCGGGTCGAGACCCTTCTTCAGACTGAGAATCAGGAGACAGGGAACCAAGCGATATGAAAAGGTACATAGAACAAATTAATAAAAGATATACCCCCGACTCTGTCTGAAGAAGTGCCTTGACCTGAAACGCCATCTATTCCTTTTCTCCAGCGATGCTGCCTGACTTCCTGATTTACTCCAGCTTTTTGTGTCTATCTTCGGTGTAAACCAGCATCTGCATCACCAGTCTGAAGAAGGGTCTAGACGCGAAACATCACCCATTTCGTCTCTCCAGAGATGCTGCCTGTCCCGCTGAGTTACTCCAGCTTTTTGTGTCTATCTTCGGTTTAAATCAGCATCTGCAGTTCCTTCTTACACATCTAAACTGATGTCTAAACTGAAACATCACCTATCCATGTTCTCCAGACATACTGCCTGACCTGCTGAATTACTCCAGCATTTTATGTGTATTAACCAGCATCTGCATTTTCTTGTTTCTACATGAATAAGCAGTATTTGTTCTGTGATAAAGTTTCCATGCAGCACACCAGACAGTGTCAAAGTTCAGTGTCAAAGTGAGGTGAGAAGGGGCCCCAAAGGGAGAGTTAGAAGTGTCTGTTTCAGTGTTACCAGGAGAAACATAAGAAGGCTAGTGGAATACAGTAATGATAAAATCCACGTGACTTCCCAAAACACTCCACAACCAAGGATTTTTGTTTTATATGTTATTATTTCAACAGGGGAATCACCATTTTATATTTACTTTCATCTGATAACAATGGGATTAAACTTTCAGGATGAGTAGGTTTGTAATCTCCAAGCCTTCACGATTGTCAGAATAGTTAGAAAGGAAGCATTGTGTGGGAAGAAATTGCTCATCAGATTCCCATTAAATCTCCCCCCCCCCTCAATTTAAACCTATGTCTTCTGGTGCTCGATTCTGTAATCTGTTGAATATGTCGCCCACTTGAAAATTTCCAGATTTAGATTGATATATTTTTGTTCATTAAGGGTGTAATGGGTTAGAGCTCAGCCACAATGTCTGTGCCGAACATGATGTCAAGTTAAACTAAACTGCTTGTACATGATTCATATCCCTCAAGTCCCTACATATCCACGTGCCTATCCTCAAGCTTCTTAAATCTCATTATCGTCTTCTGGGGAAGTCGTGGATAGAGCCTGGATTGACACCTGGAAGTATGTTGTTGTGGCGATCAGTGACACATGGTTGCAGGAGGGCTGTGATTGGAAACTAAATATTCCAGGATTTCGTTGCTTCTGGTGTGATAGAATTGGAGGGTCAAGAGGTGGGGGTGTTGCATTGCTTGTCAAGGAAGATATTACAGCAGTGCTTTGGCAGGATAGAGTAGAGGGCTCGTCTAGGGAGGCTATTTGGGTGGAACTGAGAAATGGGAAAGGTGTAGCAACACATATAGGGGTGTATTATAGACTGCCTAATGGGGAGCAAGAATTGGAAGAGCAAATATGTAAGGAGATAGCAGATATTAGTAGTAAGCACAAGGTAGTGATTGTGGGAGATTTCAATTTTCCACACTTAGACTGGGAAACACATACTGTAAAAGGGCTGGATGGTTTGGAATTTGTAAAATGTGCGCAGGATAGTTTTTTGCAGCAATACATAGAGGTACCTACTAAAGAAGGGGCAGTGCTGGACCTCCTGTTAGGAAATGAGACAGGGCAGGTGGCGGAGGTGGGCGTTGGGGAGCACTTCGGGTCCAGTGATCACAATACCATTAGTTTCAATATAATTATGGAGAGGATCAGAACTGGACCTAGGGTTAAAATTTTTGATTGGAGAAAGTCTAACTTTGAGGAGATGCGAAAGGATTTAAAAGGAGTGAATTGGGACATGTTGTTTTATGGGAAGGATGTAGTAGAGAAATGGAGGACATTTAAAGGTGACATTTTAAGAGTACAGAATCTTTATGTCCCTGTTCGGTTGAAAGGAAATAGTAAAAATTGGAAAGAGCCATGGTTTTCAAGGGAAATTGGACACTTGGTTCGGAAAAAGAGAGAGATCTACAATAATTATTGCCAGCATGGAGTAAATGAGGTGCTTGAGGAGTATAAAGAATGTAAAAAGAATATTAAGAAATAAATTAGAAAAGCTAAAAGAAGATATGAGGTTGCTTTTGCAAGTAAGGTGAAAGTAAATCCAAAGGGTTTCTACAGCTATATTAATAGAAAAAGGATAACAAGGAATAAAATTGGTCCATTAGAGAGTCAGAGTGGACAGCTATCTGCAGAGCCAAAAGAGATGGGGGAGATATTGAACAATTTTTTTTCTTCGGTATTCACCAAGGAGAAGGATATGGAATTATGTGAGGTAAGGGAAACAAGCAGAGTAGCAATGGAAACTATGAGATTCAAATAAGAGGAGGTGCGGACACTTTTGAAAAATATGAAAATGGATAAGTCTCCAGGTCCTGACAGGATATTTTCTAGGACAGTGAGGGAAGTTAGTGTAGAAATAGCAGGGGCTATGACAAAAATATTTCAAATGTCATTGTTACAGGAATAGTGCCGGAGGATTGGCGTACTGCGCATGTTGTTCCGTTGTTTAAAAAGGGTTGTGAGAGTAAACAAAGCAATTATAGACCTGTTAGTTTGACGTCAGTGGTGGGCAAATTAATGGAAAGGATACTTAGAGATAATATATATAAGCATCTGGATAAGCAGGGTCTGATTAGGAACAGTCAACATGGATTTGTGCCTGGAAGGTCATGTTTGACTAATCTTCTTGAATTTTGCGAAGAGGTTACTAGCGAAATTGATGAGGGTAAAGCAGTGGATGTTGTCTATATGGACTTCAGTAAGGCCTTTGACAAGGTTCCTCATGGAAGGTTGGTTAAGAAGATTCAATTGTTCGGTATTAATGGTGGAGTAGCAAGATGGATTCAACAGTGGCTGAATGGGAGATGCCAGAGAGTAATGGTGGATGGCTGTTTGTCAGGTTGGAGGCCGGTGACCAGTGGGGTGCCTCAGGGGTCTGTGTTGGGTCCACTGTTGTTTGTCATGTACATCAATGATCTGGATGATGGTGTGGAAAATTGGATTTAGTAAGTATGCAGATGATACTAAGATAGGTGGTGTTGTGGATAATGAAGTAGATTTTCAAAGTCTACAGAGAGATTTAGGCCATTTGGAAGAGTGGGCTGAAAGATGGCAGATGGAGTTTAATGCTGATAAATGTGAGGTGCTACATCTCGGCAGGACAAATCAAAATAGGACGTACATGGTAAATGGTAGCGAATTGAGGAATGCAGTTGAACAGAGGGATCTAGGAATAACTGTGCATAGTTCCCTGAAGGTGGAATCTCATGTAGATAGTGTGGTAAAGAAAGCTTTTGGTGTGCTGGCCTTTATAAATCAGAGCATTGAATATAGAAGTTGGGATGTAATGTTAAAATTGTACAAGGCATTGGTGAGGCCAATTCTGGAGTATGGTGTACTATTTTGGTCGCCTAATTATAGGAAGGATGTCAACAAAATAGAGAGAGTACAGAGGAGATTTACTAGAATGTTGCCTGGGTTTCAGCAACTAAGTTACAGAGAAAGGTTGAACAAGTTAGGGCTTTATTCTTTGGAGTGCAGAAGGTTAAGAGGGGACTTGATAGAGGTCTTTAAAATTATGAGCGGGTTAGACAGAGTTGACGTGGATAAGCTTTTCCCATTGAGAGTAGGGAAGATTCAAACAAGGGGACATGACTTGAGAATTAAGGGACAGAAGTTTAGGGGGAACATTAGGGGGAACTTCTTTACTCAGAGAGTGGTAGCTGTGTGGAATGAGCTTCCAGTGGAAGTGGTGGAGGCAGGTTCGATTTTATCCTTTAAAAATAGATTGGATGGGTATATGGACGGGAAAGGAATGGAAGGATATGGTCTGGGTGCAGGTAGATGGGACTAGGGGGAAGTAAGAAGAAAGAAGGGGGAAGGAAAAAAAAAGTGTTCGGCACGGACTTGAAGGGCCGAGATGGCCTGTTTCCGTGCTGTAATGGTTATATGATTATATCGTTATATGGAAGTGGTGGTGATGTAATGGATAGGGTCTGCAGTACAGGAAGCATGCAACAAACAACAAGATGGCAACAACATTAACACAACATTGATTTGTCATTTGATGCAGGCTGAATTTTACCATCATGTGGGTGTCTAACACCAGCTGAGGAAATCTTGGAGAGGTGGAACACCTACTAATGCAGAAGTCACTTCTTTATTGAAAGTGCACATCACCGGTTTACCTGAATTCTGTCTGAGGTATTAGTGCAAGAACAGATTGGACAAACATGGATTGTTTTCTCTTGTATACTGGAGGTTGAAGGGAGACCTGATGAAAGTGCATAACATGGTGAGAGGCACAGACAGAGTGGACAGCCAGAACCTTTTTCCCAGGGTGGAAATGTTGAAGACCAGAGAACATCACTTTAAGGTTGGAGAAGCAATGTTCAAAGGAGATGAGCGGAGCAAGTTGTTTTATGTGGAGGGTGGTGGACACCTGTACTGCGCTGCCAGTGGTGGTGATGGTGGTGGCAGATATAACAGTTACATTTCAGAGGCTTTTAGATAGGTACATAGATAGGCAGGGAATGGCCGGATACAGATCACATACAGGTAGAGGAGATTAGTTTATTTTGTTCGGCACAGACATTGTGGGCGAAGGTAGACAAAATGCTGGAGTAACTCAGCAGGTCAGGCAGCATCTCTGGATAAAAGGAATGGGTGACGTTTCAGGTCGAGACCCTTCTTCAGACTGAAGGACTGAAGGAACTGCTCCTGTGCTGTATTGTCCTATGTTCTATGTTCATTATTTACCTGTATTCAGTTCCTCTGTTCATTGGATTGCCAAGGTAACCATAGTGTATATAACTTCCCACAGGTGCTTTTACAACTCAGGAATGACCGTTACCCAAAATTATTAATACATTCAATTCAATCATTCAATTAATACATCCAAGACAATGTACCCAGGGCAAACACAGGGACTGTGCAACAGTAAATAGAATCAGTTTTGTTGTTTCCTCAAAGTTCACAAGTAGAAGGAGCATTGCTTACCAGAGGAGACAGTGGCCACACCGTAAGTGTTGAGTAAGGTAAAAAGAAGCATGTTTAACAGCCGCCCACAGCACTATTTAACCAGGAGAGTAAATGCAGCAACAGTAACTTAATCTCTTGTACTTTTTTAACAGAACTCTGCTGTGAAGCTAATTATTGGTCCATGTGTACACAAACCTGATAACAATGGGAATGAGACCACTTGTTCTGGTCACTAATTACCAGTGAATACAGTTTAAGGATCAGGTTTTATGGTAGGGATTATATTGGTGTTTTAAGGACAACAATTACAAAATCATATTTCACATAGCATCTTACAACCGAATAGATGTTTCTCAAAGTATAACTATTTTACAATTCAGAATGCAGTCAATTCCACAAACTGCAGTTTTAGATAAACCAGATAGTCTACTTTACTGTGTAGGAAGGAACTGCAGATGCTTGTTTTACTGTAGGCAGATGCAAAAAGCTGGAGTAACTCAGCTGGTCAGGCAGCATTTCTGGGGGAAAGGAGTAGGTGACATTTCGGGAAGGGTCTCGACACAAATCGTCACCTTTTCCTTTTTCCCAGAAGTGCTGCCTGACCTGCTGAGTTACTCCATCTTTTTAGAAGCATAGAAAATAGGTGCAGGAGGAGGCCATTCAGCCCTTGGAGCCAGCACCGCCATTCATGGTGATCATGGCTGATCGTCCCCAATGAATGCCTGCCTTCTCCCCATATCCCTTGATTCCACCAGCCCCTAGAGCTCCATCTAACATTTTTGTGTCTGTCTTTAGTCCACTTTACTGTTATTGCTTAAGTAATAAAAATTGGACAATGCATGTGTAATAATTTCCCAGCCCTTATTTGAGGTAATACCATGCGTCTTTTTTTTCAGCTGGGAGGAGAGACATGAGCTCAGTTTAAAGTTGTGTCTAGGTGTAAACGTGCAGCACAGTCTCAACATCAGTGCAGAAATCTCTCATTGAGCCTTCTATTAATACATGGCCCTTTACACCATGTCCCACTCACCTGAAAACTATGCTCTCCATTACTTTCCACCCTGTGGAAAAGTTTCTGACTCTCTATCCCATCTATGCCTCTCATAGTTTTATATACTTTTATCAACCTCCAGCATTCTAGCGATTACAATCTAAGTCTGTCCAACCTCTCCTTCTAGCTAATATCTAATCTGTGCATCATTCTGGCAAACCACCTCTGCACTAATTCCATGCTTCCAAATTCATCCTGCATTGGGGCAACTAGAAATGCCGATAATATTCTAAAAGTCGCCTATCTGAAGTTCTATTCTCCGACCAGTCTGACTGCCCCCCTGATTAAAAATTATCTGTCTGCTTCGTTCACACCCTCTCCTAGCTAACAATGATCTATTCTACATTTTCCTTGAACTACATCTCCTTTGATGTCATTCTTTCATACCTTACACTTCCTTATCTCCATGTCTCCCTTTCCTCTTCAGCCTGAAGGGACTCAACCAGAAATGTCACCCATTCCTTCTATCCAGAGATGCTGCCTGTCCCGCTGAGTTACTCCAGCATTTTGTGTCTATCTTTGAAGTTCCATAAAGCAGCATATGACTTCCTGACTCTTATACTCAATGCTATGAATAGTGGCTTCTTTACCACTCTGGCTTTCAATTGATTGAAGGCGGAAAGGACCCAAACAATTATACAGCAAAAATCTTAGTGGTGGGACTGGAACAGAATTTTTTTTTTAAAGCAATAAAATCAAGGATATTGTTCATAAAAAAGTAAAATATTTATTGTCCCGGTATGGCAGGACAAACATGTGATGAAAGAATGGACTGACTGGGCTTATATTCATTGGAATTTAGGATGACATGGGCTCTTATTAATTCCTTAGGGACATAAAATTCCTTAGGGATTGGACAGTTAGATGCAGGAAAAAATTTCCCGATATTGGGGGAGTCCAGAACCAGGGGTCACAGTTTACGAATAAAGGGTAGGCCATTTAGGACTGAGATGAGGAAAAACATTTTCTCCCAGAAAGTTGTGAATCTGTGGAATTCTCTGCCACAGAAGGCAGTGGAGGCAATTCACTGGATGTATTCAAGGGAGAGTTAGATCTTAGTGCTACAGAATCAAGGGATATGGGGAGAAAGCAGGAACAGGGTACTGATTCTGGATGCTCAGCCATGATCATATTGAATGACGGTGCTGGCTTGAAGGGCCTAATGACCTACTCCTGCACCTGCTTTCTATGTTTCTAATCAGTGCTGCAGATGGATTGTTAAACGTTCATTATTTTCAAAGTTCTGCCCCAGTGACTAAAATGCAACAGGTTGTTCATGCCGAGGAATTTGAAGTTCTTCACCATTCCCACTTCAGCACTCGCACTTCTACACTATTGATTCTGACTTCAATGTGTCAATGATTCTTTATTGTCACTTGTGCACTGCACAGTGAAATTCTTGCTCCCGTCGCCATAATTTGGCAGTATTTACAAAAGAAAAAGAAAAAGTCCAATGTCCGGTCTGTATGTTGGATTTACTGGAGACCCCCGATCCAGGTTAGCTCATTGCCAGGGGGGCCACCTCCGTCACCCTCGACCAGCTCGGCCCGCCAACTGACGTCCCTCTCGTCGCCCATCTGGCTCTGTGTCCCGGGAGGCAACCCCTATCCTGGAGGTAATACCTCAGTCCCTCTCTTAGCGGCCCACTCCTTGCGTCCGTCGGCGGCAGCGGTTCCCTCCTCCACGACTCTCCGGGTTTCGGGGCCAAGCTCAGCAGCTTCCACCGGGTTGCTCTTCACACCGGCGAACCAAACCTGCCGGCACATATGGCTACAGGCGACCGGCCGAGTCTATCTTTGTTCTCGGCGGCCGCCTGGTCGATCCGTGGTAATTTGCTTCTGCCGCTGCGGTGCATCCCAGAAGCTTATGGCTAGAACACCATCTTCCTTCCAGCAGTCGATAACTACCTCCTTCAAATTCACTTTGCTGACATTGAGGGAGAGATTGGAGATTCTGCAATAGAATAGTGAACATATTTAGGGGTGGCACAATGGCGCAGAGGTGGAGCTGCTGCCTTACAGCGCCAGAGACCCGGGTTCGATCCTGACAACGGGTGCTGTCAGTAAGGAGTTTGTATGTTCTCCCCGTGATCACATGGGATTTCTCCGGGAGCTCTGATTTCCTCCCACACTCCAAAGACATACAGGTTTGTAAGTTATTGTCCTTCGGTAAAAACAATGGTAAATTGTCTCACCTGTGTCGGATGGTGCTGGTGTATGGGGATCGCTGGTCGGCGCGGACTCAGTAGGAAGTAGGGACTATTTCAGCGCTGTATCTCTAAAACTAAACAAAATGAAATTAAATTTAGAATAGAACAATATGGCCCTTTGGCCCACAATGTTTGTGCCAACATGATGCCTACTTAAACTGATCTTATCTGCCTGTACATGACCCATATCCCTCTATTCCCCGCACTTCCATGTGCCTATCTGAAAGTCTCTTAAATCCTACTATCATATCTGCACTACCACCACCCATACAGTGCGTTCCAGCCCCCCCCCCCCGCCCGCCCACTGTATAAAGAAACATGCCCTCTACTTCTCCATTAAACCTTCCCCCTTTCACTTTCTAGCTCTGGCCTCTAAAGTTGAGCATTTCCAAACTGGTGAAATGGTTCTGACTGTCTACGCCTCTCATAATGTGGAGCAACAAACAAACTGCTGGAGCCTAGGGGAACTCAGCGGTCGAGCAGCATCTGTGGGGAGGGAGGAAATTATTGACATTCCGGGATGAGACCCAGCATCAGTTTTGTTTGTTCCAAATTTGTAATAAAATATCTGTGGACAGCAACCTCCAGATTACTGTCACTTTGACCACAAGAGGGCACCAGATGCTACAGGGGCAGTGACAACATTGTTATGCACCTCCAGAACAAAGGAGATATTTTACAAAAAGTTTTGCTTCCTGTCAGTTACGCATCAATTGTCGACATTGTTTAATCCCACTGCAGCATTCACATAATATTTATTAACCACCCTTTTGCAAGCTATAGCTTACACTGAAGATAGACACAAAAAGCTGGAGTAACTCACCGGGTCAGATAGCATCTCTGGAGAAAAGGTGACATTTCGGGTTGAGACCCTTCTTCAGACTGGGGAAAGGGAAACGGGAGATATAGACGGTGATGTAGAGAGCTATAGATCAAATCAATGAAAGATATGCACAAAAGTAATGATGATAAAGAAAACAGGCCATTGTTAGCTGTTTGTTAGGTGAGAAGGGACTTTGAAGCTGGTACGACTTGGGTGGGGGAGGGATGGAGAGAGAGGGAATGCAGGGATTATGAAGTCAGAGAACTCAATATTCATACCACTGGTTGTAATCTGCCCAAGTGAAATATGAGATGCTGTTCCTCTAATTTGCGTTTGGCCTCACTCTGACAAAAGAGGAGGCCCAGGACTGAAAGGTCAGTGTGGGAATGGGAAGGGGAAGTAAAGTGTTTGGGAACCGGGAGATCAGGTAGGTCCAGGCGGAATGAGTGAAGGTGTTCAGTGAAACAATCGGCCAGGCTTATATCAAGGGCTTATTCAAGTTTTCTTTTTTGGACGGCAGCTTTCTTTTCCAGCTTTCTCCCCCCATACTACAATCCGTGTGAAGAATAGTCCCAACTAAAAATGTTGTCTGTCCATTCACTCCACAGATGCTGCCTGACCTCTTGAGTTTCTCCAGCATTCTCTGTTATGCAGTGATAGATCTGTCCCTATCAGTACACACTGCTGTGCCAGGACTAAACTGTACTCACCAGTACCATCTCCCAGTGCTACACAGTGGCTGATGACCTGTAAAGCACCAACATGCCTTCCTAACTCAGGCCCGTACGAAGCTTTTCAAAAAGGGGGGTGGCATGACAGGATCACAAAAGATTGTAATGTGAAATAATGTGCGCGCTGTGCACATCACAAGCGTGAAGCGTGAAGTCCCTCGATGCCGCGGTCCAGGGCCCGCTTAAGGGCCCTGGAAGCTCAGGGGTTTTAGATGCTCTCTGATGCATTCTGAGCCTTATTTTGGAGCATTTTCGCATCAAATTCATGACCAATATTTCAGAAATTAACAGGAATCTGAGAGTTAGCTTTTTCACACAAATGGTGGTGGGTGTATGGAACAAGCTGCCAGAGGAGGTAGTTAAGGCTGGGACTATCCTAATGTTTAAGAGACATTTGGACACGTACATCAATAGGACAGGTTTACGTGGATATGGGCCACACGCATGTGAGTGGGACTAGTGTAGATGGGACATGTTGGTTGGTGTGGGCAAGTTGGGCTGAAGGGCCTGTTTCCACACTGCATCATTCTATGACTAAAAAGTTAAGAAGAAAAATGCATGTAGATAAGTAGAGCAGATTTGACAGAGGAGTGAAATGTAAAGGCAGAGAGAGGTTTATGGGTGGAAAGGAACATAGGAAAGGAGAGGGGAGAGTGGGCTTGGGCAGATGGGTGAAGGGAAAATAGACAAAGTGCTGGAGTAACTCAGTGAGTCAGGCAGCATCTCTGGAGAAACGGTATAGATTATATTTCGGGTCAAGACCCTTCTTCAGTTATATTCATGATGTGACATGCATAGACATTCCTGAATGTTACCCAAACCATCGTGAACTAACTTGTTACGGTGCTTGCCCTCTCCTATAATGTATCTGCTGCCTGGGTGAAGCAGGACAGGACACAAGCTTTGGGACACGGTGTGAAGCTGTTGCCGTCTGTCCCAGTCTGGTAAAAACCTGGATGGAGTGGATGTGGAGAGGATGTTTCCACTAGTGGGAGAGTCTAGGACCAGTGGCCACAGCCTCAGAATTAAAATACATTCCTTTAGGAAGGAGATGAGCAGGAATTTCTTAAGTCAGAAGGTGGTGAACTGTGGAATTCATTGCCACAGACAACTGTGGAGGTCAAGTCAATGGACATTTTTCAGGAGATTGATAGATTCTTGATTGATACAGGTGTCAGAGGTAATGGGGAGAAGGCAGGAGAATGGGTTTGAGAGGGAAAGATAGATAGAGTCATAGAGAGATACAGTGTGGAAACAGGCCCTTCGGCCCAGCATGTCCCATCTACACTAGTCCCTCCTGTCCACATTTGATCCATATCCCTCCGAACCTGTCCTATCCATGTACCTGTCTAAGTGTTTCTTAAATGTTGCGATAGTCCCCGCCTCAACTACCTCCTCTGGCAGCTTGTTCCATACACCTACCACCCTTTGTGTGAACAATATACCTGTCAGATTCCTATTAAATCTTTTCCCCTTCACCTTAACTTATGTCCTCTGCTCCTCGATTCACCTACTCTGTGCAAAAGACTCAACCATATCTATTCAAATCATGATTTTATACACCTCTATTAGATCATCCCTCATCCTCATGTGCTCCATGAAATAGAGTCACAGCCTACTCAACCTCTCCCTACAGCTCTGGCCCTCTAGGCCTGGCAACATCCTCGTAAATCTTCACTGTACCCTTTCCAGTTTGATGACATCTTTCCTATTACATGGTGCCCAGAACTGAATACAATACTCTGAATGCGGCCTCATCAACTACTTCTACAACTGCAACATGACCTCCCAACTTCTGTACTCAGCCTGGCCCGCTGAGTTACTCCAGCACTCTGTGAAACGTCACAGAACAGGGCAAGATTAGCAAGTTTGCTGATGATACAGAAGTGAGTGGATTTGCAAATAGTGAAGATGGTTGTGAAAGATTGCAGCAGGATCTCGATCAATTAGCCAGGTGGGCAGAGGAATGGCTGATGGTTGCATGGTTCCTTGAAGGTTGAGTCGCTGGTATATCAGGTGGTCAAAAAATATTTTGGCACTTTGTCCTTCATCAGTCAGAGTATTGAGTAAAGAAGCTTAAAGGTGTTAAGGGAAAAACGGAAGCAAAGTCAAACGTGGGTCCCTTGAAGGCAGACACGGGTGAAATTATTATGGGCAACAAGGAAATGGCAGAAGAGTTGAATAGGTACTTCGGATCTGTCTTCACTAAGGAAGACACAAACAATCTCCCAGGTGTACTGGAGGACAGAGGATCTAAGGGGGTAGAGGAACTGAAATACATTTTCATTAGGCGAGAAATAGTATTGGGTAGGCTAATGGGACTGAAGGATCATAAATCCCCTGGACCTGATGGTCTGCATCCCAGGGTCCTCAGGGGGGTGGCTCTATAAATAGTGGATGCATTGGTGATCATTTTCCAATGTTCAATAGATTCAGGATCAGTTCCTGTGGATTGGAGGATAGCTAATGTTATCCCACTTTTCAAGAAAGGAGCGAGAGAGAAAACGGGGAATTACAGACCAGTTAGCCTGACTTCGGTGGTGGGAAAGATGCTGGAGTCAATTATTAAAGAGGTAATAATGGGGCATTTGGATAGCAGTAAAAGGATTAGTCCGTCAACATGGATTTATGAAAGGGAAATCATGCTTGACTAATCTTCTGGAATTTTTTGAGGATGTGACAAGTAAAATGGATGAAGGGGTGCCAGTGGATGTAGTGTACCTGGACTTTCAGAAAGCCTTTGATAAGGTCCCGCACGGGACACTGGTGACTAAAATTAGAGCACATGGTATTGGGGGTAAGGTGTTGACATGGATAGAAAATTGGTTGGCAGACCGGAAGCAAAGAGTAGGAGTGAACGGGTCCTTTTCAGAATGGCAGGAAGTGGCGAGTGGAGTGCCGCAAGCAGTGGCGGACTGGGTCTAAAAATATTGGTGGCCAGGAGACGACGAATAAATAAATTTTTCAAAAAATACATATGGAAAAAAGGGTACAATTTAAAATGTTTGTGAAAAAAATGGTTCTTAGTAATTACAGTGTACATGTACTGTCC
>JAXLNO010005734.1:0-22830 GCA_038087875.1 Malacoraja senta | reverse complement strand
TTTTTCGAGCTATCTTTTCACTTTTCACTTTTTCTCTTTCTTGTTCTCTTTTTTCTTTTCTTTTTTCATTTTCAGGTTATAAGGTTAAAAATGAAGCTGTACAATAATTGTATAATCCAAGATGCCGAATGTTTTGTCTTTGTACAATTGCTTCTAATAAAAATACACGCTGAGAGCTGCAAAGCCTGGGAACTGCAAAGCCAGGATTGGACTCATAAGCCACCTGAGAGTCCATAAAAACAACAGAACGTGGACCATCATACTCGACCTCGAGGGATCGCCACGACGACGGAGGCTTCGGAGAGGATGCAGAGGAGGATATACCAGAACAATGCCGGGATTAGAGGGCGTTAGCTGCAAGGAGAGGTTGGACAGACTAGGACTGTCCTCATGTTGAGGAGAGACCTGATAGAAGGTATATAATTATGAGGGGCATAGATAGGGTAGACAGTCAGAACCTTTTTCCCAGGGTGGAGATGTCAAAGACTAGAGCGCACAGTTCATAAGTGGTAGGAGCAGAATTAGGCCCATTCGGCCCATCAAATCTATTCTGCCATTCAATCATGGCTGATCTATCTTTCCCTCTCAACTCCATTCTCCTGCCTTCTCCCCATAACCCCTGACACCCGTACTATCAATCTCTTCCTTAAAATGGGTTAGAATGGGGTAATTTATGGTCAGATGTACCGGTTAAGGTACAGTGGAACTCGATTTACCAAACAGCCATACTAAAAAAAAGCAGCAAGACAGGCAACTAAATAAATGTTAACAAGAACATCCACCACCGCGGATTCCCCACATTCCTCACTGCGATGGAAGATAATAAAGTCTTATCAGATTCAGATTCAGATTCAGATTCAACTTTATTGTCATTGTGCAGTGTACAGTACAGAGACAACGAAATGCAGTTAGCATCTCCCTGGAAGAGCGACATAAATATGAGCAATAAATAAATCTATTTACGTGCATACAGACATAGTATTTTTTCTGGTGGGAGGAGTGTCCGGGGGGGGGGGGGGGGTGGTGATTGGCAGTCACCGAGGTACAGTGTTGAGTAGTGTAACAGCCGCAGGGAAGAAGCTGTTCCTGGACCTGCTGGTCCGGCAACGGAGAGACCTGTAGCGCCTCCCGGATGGTAGCTGGGGTAAACAGTCTGTGGTTGGGGTGAGAGCAGTCCTTGGCGATGCTGAGCGCCCTTCGCAGACAACGCTTGCTTTGGACAGACTCAATGGAGTGGAGTGAGGAACCGGTGATGCGTTGGGCAGTTTTCACCACCCTCTGCAGTGCTTTCCGGTCGGAGACAGAGCAGTTGCCATACCATACTGTGATGCAGTTGGTAAGGATGCTCTGGATGGTGCAGCGGTAGAAGTTCACCAGAATCTGAGGAGACAGATGGACCTTTGGGAATGTTGCTGCTTGCACGAGGCTGAAGGGCTTGGCCAGGCAGATACAAGGATTGAACCCTTTAGTTGTTCTAGTGCTTGAATCAGTGTTTTATTTACTGAACTAGACTGGGGGGGGGAAGCTCAGAAGAGGTTATTTACATGGGAAGCTTAGAAGAGCTTATTTACAATCATGGCGGAGGAGCTCCCCCCGACCTGACCTAGGCAGTGAAGATTAGTTTATCTTGACATCATGTTCGGAATGGGCAGTGTGGGCAGAAGGGCCTGTACCTGTGCTGCTTTATGTAAGTCTATTTTTAATGTACTAATGGGCTTCTAGGTATTAAAGCTCAAACCAGAGTCGGATCAGGAATCACGTTTTGTCTCTCTGTGCTTTTCGTGAGTTCATCCAAAGGACACTGTTGTGTTTCGTCGAAAAGGTTGTCACGAGAACAGCTTCACAAATGAAAGCCCTCCATGGGATTGTGATGATCTTCAAAGTGGATGCTCTTATCTTTCTGTTAAATACTTTTTTGTTGAAACTATGAATGTTTATGACATCGCGGAGGAAGGAACGACAGATGCTGGTTTAAGTCGAAGAGCGACACAAAAAGCTGGAGTAACTCAGCGGGTCAGGCAGCATCTCTGGAGAGAAGAAATGGGTGACGTTTCAGGTTGTTCCGTATCTCTCGTTTTTCCTCTCCCCTGACTCTCAGTCTGAAGAAGGGTCTGGACCCAAAACGTCACCCATTCCTTTTCTCTAGAGATGCTGCCTGATCCGCTGAGTTATGGGCCTGTCCCACTTAGGCTATTTTTAGATGACTGCCGGCGACTGTTATAGTCGTAGCAGGTCGCCGAAACACCGGCGACTGGACCCCCCCCCCCCCCTTCAACATAAAATTTGAAATAGAATCATTACTTTAACATCAACAAAAAAACGAAGTCAGCACCTGGCGACAATCTCCGTTAACCTGGCGACAACTACGACAGCACCTACGTCAGGAGAAGTCAAGCTACGCTCATTGGCGTCAAACCCACTGTCGCCGACTGTCTCCGAAAATGTTCAACATGTTGAAAATCCAGTGGCGACCAGAAAGACGCTACGACTCTTTGGGCGACTGAGGAGACGACTCACGACCATACAGGCGACACCCCGGCGACCACGTGGCGAGGACCTAGTCACCTGTAGTTGCCTAAAAAATCACCTAAGTGGGACAGGCCCTCTACTCCAGCTTTTTATGTTTATGTTGATTACATCATTGGAAAAGCTACTGACTTAAGGGCCTGTTCCACGGGGCATGCGACTCCATGCGGCAAGCGCGACTTAATCGCAAGCGGGGGCCGCGCGGAGGTCGCGGGGCCGGTTCCACTTCGATCGCTGGAGCCGTATGGAGTTGTGCGGAGCTGGTCCCGACATCGCGCGGGGCTCCGAAAAACTGACACTGTTCAAAAATTCCGCGCGTTGCCGCCCCGCAGCCGCATCGAGGCCGTGCGCGTCGCATCGACGGCCGTGCACACAGCCTCGACGCCGGACGCAGCCGCATCGAGGCCGTGCGCACCGCCTCAATGGCCGTGCGCACCGCCTCACCGGCGTACGCACCGTCTTGACGTCACTCGACCTCCGCGGGGCCCCCGCTTCCGGTTTGGTAGCGCTTGCCGCATGCAGCCGCATGCTGGTGGGACCGGCCCTGTACGGGGGTCACTCGACCTCTGCGCGGCCCCCGCTTCCGGTTTGGTAGCGCTTGCCGCATGCAGCCGCATGCTGTGGGACCGGCCCTGTACGGGGGTCACTCGACCTCCACGCAGCCCACGCTTGCGGTTAGGTCGCGCTTGCCGCATGGAGTCGCATGCCCGTGGGACAGGCCCTTTACATGTTCCAACTTTGCAAATGAATTGATATGATCTTGGTAATGCACGATCAATAAAACTTCTTATACAGATCCTAGTTTGCAATATCGCAATATAAGATGATTCAAATAAAAATCAACTCCAATAATTTATCATCTTTGGGTCCAATGGCAGCACTAACTGCAGAAGAGAATCAGAAATAAAATAAATACCGTATAAAGAAAGTTAGTGCCGACATTTGGCGGCACGGTGGCGCAGTGGTAGAGTTGCTGCCTTACAGCGCCAGAGACCCGTGTTCGATCCCGACCACGGGTGCTGTCTGTGCGGAGTTTGTACGTTCTCCCAGTGACCTGCGTGGGTTTTCTCCAGGTGCTCTGGTTTCATCCCACACTCCAAAGGCGCACAGGTTTGTAGGTTGATTAGCTTGGTGTAAAATGTAATTTGTCCCTATTGTGTGTGGGACAGTGTTAATGTGCGGGGATCGCTGGTCGGGGTGGACTCGGTGGGCCGAAGGGCCTGTTTCCACGCTGTATCTCTAAACTAAAACTAAAATGAATATAGTGAGTTTTAAACTCAAGCTTTGAAGATCAAAGAGGAAGGGCTAAATGGGACGAGCTTAGATGGGGCACTTTGGTCGGCATGGGCAAGGTGGGCCGAAGGGCCTGATTCCATGCTGCATCAGTATTATCAGAAGCTAATTGACTTTCTTTCCCTATGTTGGACACTATGGTCACCTTTACGATGAGACTGTCAAATATCAATTGAGACAAAATAGACAATAGACAATAGGTGCAGGAGTAGGCCATTCGGCCCTTCGAGCCAGCACCGCCACTCAATGTGATCATGGCTGATCATCCCTATTCAGTACCCCGTTCCTGCCTTCTCCCCCATATTCCCTGACTCCGCTGTCTTTAAGATCTTGCGTGAATTAAAACGCTGGAGGTGAAAGGTGAGACTCTCCAATGACAACCACCCTCGCACCAAAAGTCACGGATGTGCTGAACTGCCCACATCACCCTACTTTCCAGAGGTGGGTATGAGAGTCTAAAGGGCCTGTCCCACATTGGCGATTTTTTCGGTGACCGCTGGCGACTGTCATAGTCGTAGCAGGTCGCCGAAAAACTGGCGACTGGACCCCCCCCCCCTACGACAATGTCTACGATAACCTACCTCCTAGTCGACGTCAAGCTAGGGCAAGCTACCGACAACCGGCGACCCATTAGGACGTCCACCCGCGACAACCTACGTCCACCCGCGACAAGCTACGACAAGGTAAGATGTCGCCGAAAAGTTTTGAACATTTCACAATCCAGCAGCAACCAAAAAATCGCTACGATTCTTTGGGCGACTGAGGAGACGACTCATGACCGTACATGCGACACCCCGACGACCGTGTGGCGACAGCCTAGTCGCCTGTAGTCGCCTAAAAAATCGCCTAAGTGGGACAGGGGCATTAGAGTTAGAGAGTGATACAGCGTGGAAACAGGACTCCGGCCCAACTTACCCACACCGGCCAATACGTCCCAGCTACACAAGTCCCACCTGCCTGCGTTTGGTCCATATCCCTCCAAACCTGTCCTATCCATCTATCTGTCTAACTGTTTCTTGAACGTTGGGATAGTCCCAGCCTCAACGACCTCCTCTGGCAGCTGGTTCCATACACCCACCACCCTTTGTGTGAAAAAGTTACCCTTCAGATTCCCATTAAATCTTTTCCCCTTCACTTTAAACCTATATCCTTGCCATTGCCCTGTCTAATTGTGGCTAGCTCCGACTCGAGATTCTCAGTTGTTGAGTAGCGTTTGTTTAAAGACTTTATATTGTGTAACCAAACAGATGGCTACGTTTCTGTCCACACGCCAGCGCTGCGATTACTGAGGTGTAACATTATGGGAAATGATTCTGTTGGTGGGTTGGGAATAAAGGCACCATTATTTTTCTGCGGGGACTCCAGGAATACGCAGAGACCTATAACAATTGCAAACCGCCATCTGTTATTTTTAATTGTCTTTTTATGTCTCCAATCCTTAATAGAAAGGGATGCTGCTATTCTAAGCAGTCTTTACTCACGGGCCCCCAGAGCAAGTTGGAATGGTGAGGGTTGCCCGATTTCCAGGATGCAGGACAGAACGCCACAGGAGATCCGTGGAATTCTGTGGAGTTGCGAGTCTGTGGAATTCTCTGCCTCAGAGGGCGGTGGAGGCAGGTTCTCTGGATGCTTTCAAGAGAGAGATAGATAGGGCTCTTAAAGATAGAGGAGTCAGGGGGTATGGGGAGAAGGCAGGAACGGGGTACTGATTGGGGATGATCAGCCATGATCACAGCGAATGGCAGCGCTGGCTCGAAGGGCCGAATGGCCTACTCCTGCACCTATTGTTTATTGTTTATTGGTCTATCCTTCTTCCCTGGAGCTAGCAAACTGTACAACTCCTCCCCCCTTCTGTCGTGGGGTAGACCGAGACTGAGACTGAGACTGACTCCCCCTCCCACCCTCCCCAATCTCCCCAATCTTTGCACATCCCCAATCCTTTCCACTCGTCACTTTAATTTCATGTTTCAAGTATTTTGTGTTTTTGTCTTTTTATGACCGTTTTTATTGCAGATCAATTTCTCTCCTGGGATAAATAGTTTGATCGTATTGTATCGTACGTCAGAGACTGCTGGCGACACTGTGGCCATGGAATTATCTTTACGCAACATTTCTTCCATTGCATGAGTTCAGCGTGACAGAAGTTTTAACAACTTGGGCAGCACGGTGGCGCAGCGGTAGAGTTGCTGCCTCATAGCGCCGGGGTTCGATCCTGACCACGGGTGCTGTCTGTACGGAGTTTGTACGTTCTCCCCGTGGGTTTTCTCCGGGTGCTCCGGTTTCCTCCCACACTCCAAAGACGCACAGGTTTGTAAGTTAATTGGCTTCGGTATTATTCAAAGTTAAATTGTAATTTGTCCCCGGTCGGTGTGTAGGATAGTGTAAAGGGCCTGTCCCACGGGCATGCGACTCCATGCGGCAAGCGCGACCTAACCGCAAGTGGGGGCCGCGCGGGGGCCGCGGGGAGGTCGAGTGATCCCCGCACAGGGCAGGTCCCACGAGCATGTGGCTGCATGCGGCAAGCGCTACCAAACTGAAAGCGGGGCCGCGCGCAGGTCGAGTGCCGTCAAGACGGTGCGTACGGCGACAAGACGGTGCGTACGGCGACGAGGCGGTGCGCACGGCCGTTGATGCGGCTGCGTCCGGCGGCGAGGCGGTGCGCACGGCCGTTGATGCGGCTGCGGGCCGGCAGGCCGTTGCCGCACGGAATTTTTGACCAGTCAGTTTTTCGGAGCCCCGCGCGATGTCGGGACCGGCTCCGCACAACTCCATGCAGCTCCCGCGATAGAAGTGGGACCGGCCCCGCAACCTCTGCGCGGCCCCCGCACGTCCCCCGCTTGCGGTTAGGTCGCGCTTGCCGCATGGAGTCGCATGCCCGTGGGACAGGCCCTTAAGTATGTTGGGGTAAAATCACTGGTCGGCACGGACTCGGTGGGCCGAAGGGCCTGATTCCACACTATACCACTAAACTAAACTTGAACTTCCCCAGACTGAGTCCGGAACTGTATTGAACATATAAAGTAATGCAATCTGCTCATCGAAAACACATTGGGACCTGGTGGATGTTCATGTCTAAGGGGTAGGCAACTCTCCAATTTAGAGAATACAAAAAAAAGAGAAAGTAGGAAGAAAAATCCATTAAGACACCATATGTTTAGGACTAATAGGGTTTAGTTTACAGATACAGCGCGGAAACAGGCCCTTTGGCCCACCAAGTCCGCACCAACCAGCGATCCCCGCGCATTAACACTATCCTGCACACACTAGGGACAATTTTACACTTACACCAAGCCAATTAACCTACAAACCCGTACGTCTTTACAGTGTAGGAGGAAACCGCAGATCTCGGAGAAAATCCACGCAGGTCACGGGGAGAACGTGCGGACTCTGACCAGACAGCACCCGTGGTCAGGGTCGAACCTGGGTCTCTGGCTGTACGGCAGCAACTCTACTGCTGCACCAGCGATGAGAGCAATCATTGCCAGAAAACTGCCTCATGCAGATAATAATAAATCAGAGAAGAAAGACTCTCTCAAGGGACAAATAAAAATTGTTTATAGTGCAGATATTACGATCAGTTATCTTGGCATCAGTCAGTGGTAAAAGGCTTGAAGTTTCTCCCTGTTCATTCTTGTATGGTTAGGTTTATTATTGTCACGTGTACCGAGGTACAGTGAAAAGCTTCGTTTTACACGCTATCCCATCAAATGGGATACTAGACATAAATACAATCATACCAAACTCAAATAGAATAGGTAGATCAAATTCCTAATTTGAGGAAGGACATCCTTGTGATTGAGACAGTGCAGCGTAGGTTCACGAGATTGATCCCTGGGATGGCGGGACTGTCATATGAGGAATGATTGAAAAGACTAGGCTTGTATTCACTGGAGTTTAGAAGGATGAGGGGGGGGGGGGTGATCTTGTAGAAACATATAAAATTATAAAAGGACTGGACAAGCTAGATGCAGGAAATTTTTTCCCAATGTTGGGCGAGTCCAGAACCAGGGGCCACATTCTTAGAATAAAGGGGAGGCCATTTAAGACTGAGGTGAGAAAAAACTTTGTGGAATTCCCTGCCACAGAGGGCAGTGGAGGCCAAGTCACTGGAGAGTTAGATAGAGCTCCAGGGGCTAGTGGAATCAGGGGATATGGGGAGAAGGCAGGCACGGGTTATTGATTGGGGATGATCAGCCATGATCACAATGAATGGCTGTGCTGGCTCGAAGGGACGAATGGCCTCCTCCTGCACCTATTTTCTATGTTTCTATGTTTTCATGTCTATAAAGGGATAGATGCAGAGTGCAGAATATAGTTCTCAGCATTGTAGTTCCAGCATCAGTTCCAGAGACCAAGTCCAATGTCCGCGATGGGGTAGAGGTGAATCGGACAGTACCCTAGCTTATGGAAGGACCGTTCAGAAGCCTGATAACAGAGGGGAAGAAACTGTCCCTGAGTCTGGTGGTGTGCAAGTGCTTTCAAGCTGCTGAATCTTTTTTCTGATGGGACCGGGGAGAAGAAGGAATAACCGGGGTGGGACAGGGACAAGTCTTTGATTATGTTATAGAGTCATAGAGTGGTACAGTGTGGAAAGAGGCCCTTCAGCCCAACTTGCCTATCCCCGGCCAACATGTCCCAGTTACACTAGTCCCACCTGCCTGAGCTTAGTCCAAATCCCTCCAAACGTGTCCGTTCCATGTACCTCTCGAACTGCTTCTTAACTGTGGGGATAGTCCCAGCCTCAACTACCTCCTCTGGCAAACTTGTTCCATACATCCACCACCCTCTGTGTGAAAAGGTTACCCCTCAGATTCCAATTAAATATTTTTCCCCTCACCTTGAAACTATGTCCTCTAGTTCTCGATTCCCCTACTCTGGCAAAAGACTCTGTGCATCAATTCCTGTCATGACCTTATACACCTCTCTAAGATCACCCCTCATGCTCCAGCTTACTCAACCTCTGCCTACAACTCAGACCCTCTAGTCCTGGCAACATCCTCGTAAATCAGTACCCTTTCCAGCTTGACAATATCTTTCCCCATAACACGATGCCCGGAACTGAACACAATAAGCTAAATATGGCTTCACCAATGTCTTATACAGCTGCAACATGACATCCCAACTTCTATACTCAATACTCTGACTAATGAAGGCCAATGTGCCAAAGGCCTTTTTGAGCACCTGATCAACCTGCGACGAAAGGAAGAGGTGGAGACAGTGGGCTGAGGGAGACCTGAGAAGGGGAGGAGAAAGTAGGGACTACCTGAAATTAGAGGTCAATGTTCATACCGCTGGGGTGTAAACTACCCAAACAAAATATGAGCTGCTACTCCTCCAATTTACAGTGGTCCTCACTCAGGCCATGGAGGAGGCCCAGGACAGAGAGGTCGGATTCGGAATGGGAGGGGGAGTTGAAGTGCTGAGCCACCGGGAGACCAGGTTGGTTAATGCGGACCGAGAGGAGGTGTTGGGCGAAGCGATCGCCAAGCCTGCGCTTGGTCTCACCGATGTAGAGCAGCTGACATCTAGAGCAGCGGATGCAATAGATGAGGTTGGAGGAGGTGCAGGTGAACCTCTGCCGCACCTGGAACGACTGCTTGTGGTCCTTGAATGGAGTCAAGGGGGGAGGTAAAGCGACAAGTGTAGCATTTCCTGCGGTTGCAAGGGAAAGTGCCCGGGGAGGGGGTGGGTCGGGTGGGAAGGGACAAATTGACCAGGGAGTTGCGGAGGGAGCGGTCTCTGCGGAAAGCAGACAGGGAAGGAGATGGGAAGATGTGGCAAGTGGTGGGGTCACGTTGGATGTGACGAAAATGTCGGAGGATTATTTGTTGTATGTGACTGCTGGTAGGTTGGAAGGTGAGGACAAGGGGGACTCTGCCCTTGTTGCGAGTGGGAGGGGGGATGGGGAGTGAGAGCAGAGTCACGGGGCATAGAAGAGACTTCCTCTTCCTTTCTTCTTCCCGCCCCCCACCCACCCACACATCAGTCCGAAGAAGGGTCTCGACCCGAAACGTTGCCTGTTTCCTTCGCTCCATAGATGCTGCCTCACCCGCTGAGTTTCTCCAGCATTTTTGTCTACCTTCGATTTTCCAGCATCTGCAGTTCCTTCTTAAACTTAAAGATCTTTTTGGTCACGTCTTCAAAAAACTCAGATGCTGACTATCCATAATCAGCCCTTGTCCATCTAAATGCCTTTATATCCTATCCCACAGAATACTCTCCAGTAACTTTCCAACTACCGATGTTAAGCTCACCGGCCTATAGTCTCCCAGCATTTTCCCTGCAGCCCTTCTTGAAAAGAGGCACAACATTTGCCACCCTCCAGTCTTCCGGCACCTCTCCTGTATTTAAGGACGACTCGTAAATTTCAACCAGGACTCCCGTAATTTCCTCTCTAGTTTCCCACAGTGTCCTCGGATATATCTGATCAGGCCCTGGAGATTTGTCTAGACTCCATACACGACAGTACCTTCAGCACCTATTCGACGGTAACACTGACAGCTCTCATGACACTTCCATTGACTGCCCCGAGTTCCTCCGTCCTACTGTCTTTCCCCTCGGTGAATACAGAGGAGAAATACTCATTGAGGACCTTGCCCATCTCCTGTGGCTCCACACAGAGGTGACCGCTTTGATTCCTGAGAGGTCCCACTCTCTCTCTCTCGTTACCATTTTCCCCCCTGTGTATTTATAAAATCTCTTGGGGTTGTCTGCTTTTCTGAGGCAGCGTGACGTATAGATGGAGTTGACTGTGGGGAGTCTGGTCTGTGTGATGGACTGGGCTACATCGCCAACTCTCTGCAACGTCTTAGACAATAGACAATTGGTGCAGGAGTAGGCCATTCGGCCCCTCGAGCCAGCACCGCTATTCAATGTGATCATGGCTGATCATCCCCAATCAGTACCCCGTTCCTGCCTTCTCCCCATATCCCCTGACTCCGCTATTTTTAAGAGCCCTATCTAGCTCTCTCTTGAAAGCATCCAGAGAACCGGCCTCCACCGCCCTCTGAGGCAGAGAATTCCACAGACTCACCACTCTCTGTGAGAAAAAGTGTTTCCTCGTCTCCGTTCTAAATGGCTTACTCCTTATTCTTAAACTGTGCCCCTGGTTCTGGACACCCCCAACATCGGGAACATGTTTCCTGCCTCTAGCGTGTCCAAACCCTTAACAATCTTGTATGTTTCAATGAGATCCCCTCTCATCCTACTAAACTCCAGAGTGTACAAGCCCAGCTGCTCCATTCTCTCAGCATATGACAGTCCCGCCATCCCGGGAATTAACCTTGTAAATCTACGCTGCAATCCCTCAATAGCAAGAATGTCCTTCCTCAAATTAGGGGACCAAAACTGCACACAATACTCCAGGTATGGTCTCACTAGGGCTCTGTACAACTGCAGAAGGACCTCTTTGCTCCTATGTTCGATTCCTCTTGTTATAAAGGCCAACATGCCATTCGCTTTCTTCACTGCCTGCTGTACCTGCATGCTTACTTTCATAGACTGATGAACAAGGATTCCCAGATCCCGTTGTACTTCCCCTTTTCCCAACTTGACGCCATTTAGATAGTAATCTGCCTTCCTGTTTTTACTACCAAAGTTGATAACCTCACATTTATCCGCATTGAACTTCATCTGCCATGCATCTGCCCACTCCCCCAACCTGTCCAAGTCACCCTGCATTCTCATAGCATCCTCCTCACAGTTCACACTGCCACCCAGCTTTGTGCCATCTGCAAATTTGCTAATGTTACTTTGAAAGACTTGCGGTCTTGGGCAGAGCCGTTCCAAAACCAAGCTGTGATGCCACCAAACATCGTCGACAGTGATCTCTCATTTTCACACCTTACATTCTCTTTGTACCTTTCCATATCTCCAGTTTCCCTCTCCCCTGACTCTCAGTCTGAAGAATGTTCTCGACCCGAAACGTCAACCATTCCTTCTACCCAGCGATGCTGCCTGACCTGCTTTTGAAATTTTTTTAGTTATAGAGGTAGACCGCGGAAACAGGCCCTTTTGGCGCATTGAGTCCGCGCTGATCAGCGATCCCCGCACATTAACACTACCCTACACACACACACCAGGGACAATTTACACTTATGCCAAGCCAATTAACCTACAAACCGGTAAGTCCTTTTAGTGTGGGAGATCTCGGAGAAAACCCACGCAGGTCACGGGGAGAACGTACAAATTCCGTACAGACAGCACCCGTAGTCGGGATCGAACCCGGGTCTCTGGCGCTGTGAGGCAGCAACTCTACCGCTGCGCCACCGTGAGTTACTCCAGCATTTTGTGTCTATCTTCAGTGTGAAACCAGCATCTTGCAGTTCCTTCCTTACACAGTGTGATTTCTGCGGTGCATCTGTAGAATGGAGCTTAGTTCACAGTTTAAGGCTGAATGACTTGCAAAAGCTAAAGTGTAGGTGGGGGAGACAGGAAATGCTGGAGGAAAACATATGCCGATGTGTCTTCTCACAGGGAGGAAGGAATAAGGAAGGGGAACTCGAATCAAAGATTTACTTTCATGTATGTCCTCATCACTATCAAACAGCAACATCAAAAGTTCACTGAATAATGTAGCCCGCCTCGTGAGACCGGAATGGATGAGGTGAAAGAATGCAGGTTTGAAACATATAAAAATAAACACTTGTGATATGCATTTCAATATTAAATAAATAATATAATTTCTCCCACTTTAGAAAAACAGTACTGGAGTAACTCACCAGGCCAGGCAGCATCTGTGGAGGACATGGGTAGGTGACGTTCTGGGTTTAAACCCTTCAAACTGATTATAATCGTGGGGGGGGGGGGGGGCAAAGCTAGAAAAGAGAGGTGTGGAGGGTCAAAGCCTGGCTAGCGATAATATTATAACAAGGAACGGCAGATGCTGGTTTACAAAAAAAAACTAAAGTGCTGGAGTAACTCTGAGGGTCAGGCAGCATCTCTGGAGAACTTGGATAGGTGACGTTTCACAGAGTGCTGGAGTAACTCAGCGGGTCAGGCAGCATCTGTGGAGAACATGGATAGGTGACGTTTCACAGAGTGCTGGAGTAACTCAGTGGGTCAGGCAGCATCTGTGGAGAACATGGATAGGTGACGTTTCACAGAGTGCTGGAGTAACTCAGCGGGTCAGGCAGCATCTGTGGAGAACATGGATAGGTGACGTTTCACAGAGTGCTGGAGTAACTCAGCGGGTCAGGCAGCATCTCTGGAGATAATGGATAGGTGATGGTTTGGATTGGGACCTTTCTTCAGTCTCATTCCTGGCAAGTGATAGGTGGATACAGGTGACGACAAAGGCTAAAGATGTAAAGGAGACAAAATGGTGTCAGATGTAGAGAAAAGGCATGAAAGAAGAGCGACATTTTTTCAGCGACTGCCGGCATCATTGACTGACATATCTGGTCACCAAAAGATTCGCGCGTGACGCAACGTGCCGCGGCGTGATGACGTATTGACGCGCGGTGTTGTTTCATGTATCGCAAGATTTTTTTTGGTCGCCGCTGGATTTTGAAATGATCAAAATCTTTTGGCGACACTGATATCGCGCCGGCAATCGCTGAAAAAATCGCCAAGTGGGACGGGCCCTTAAAGCCAGAGGGAGGGATGGAGTGGGGAACTTATTCCTACTTTTAGGTTGAGAATTGAGAAGAAAGTGTTTGATTCCAATATGATCTTATAGAGGTGTACAAAATCATGAGATCGTGTAAACAAGTCTTTTACCCAGAGTAAGGGAATCGAGAACCAGAGGACACAGGTTTCAGGTGAGGAGGGAAAGATTTCATAGGAACCTGAAGGGTAGCTTTCCTACACACAGGGTGATGGGTGAGTGGAATGAGTGGTCTGAAAAGGATTCCAACCTGAAACATCACCCATCCATCTTCTACAGAGATGCTGCCTGACCCACCGAGTTACTCCAGCTCTTTGTGTCTAGCTTTTGTAGCTGGGCTATCGAGATCATCATGGGTGAGTTGGGCTGAAGGGACTTCGTGTCATTTTTTCAACCAGAAAGATGCCTAGATACCTACTTAGAGCCATAGTCATACAGCACGGAAACAGGCCCTTTGGCCCAACTTGCTCATGCCAACCAACTCCCATTCACACTAGACCCACCTGCTCACATTTGACCCATATCCCTTTTCTAACCATGTATTTGTCCAAATATCATTTAATTGTTGTTATAGTACCTGCCCAACTATCGCCTCTGGCAGCTCATTCCATATTCCACTTTCATGTCGGGACCCTTCTTCAGGATGCTTACACTTTTATCTTGAATTCTGAAGACGGCCCTCACCTGAAACGTCACCTATCCATGTTCTCCACAAATGCTGCCTGACCCGCTGAGTTACTCCAGCACTCTGTGAAACGTCACCCACCCATGTTCTCCAGATATGCTGCCTGACCCGCTGAGTTACTCCAGCACTCTGTGAAACGTCACCTATCCACGTTCTCCACAGATGCTGCCTGACCCGCTGAGTTACTCCAGCACTCTGTGTCTATCTTTGGTCTAAACGAGCATCTGCAGTTCCTTGTGTCATCATTCTAGTAATATTTGCTTGGTTGTTAACTTTCTCCTAGCTAACAATGATCTATTTTCTACATTTTCCTCGATCTCCATCCCCTTTGTCACGTTTTACCACCTTACACTTCCTTATCTCTGTGTCTCCCTCTCCCCTGATGCTCAGTCTGAAGAAGGGTCTCGACCCTACTGATATCTAAAAAGTAGAGGGGAGAGACACAAAATGCCGGAGTAACTCAGCGGGACCGGCAGCATCTCTGGAGAGAAGCAATGGGTGACGTTTCGGGTCAAGACCCTACTTCAATCGCCCGTTCCTTCTCTCCAGAGATGCTGCCAGTCCCGCTGAGTTACTCCGGCATTTTGTGTCTATCTTCCATTTAAGTGGAAGTTGCTTTGTGTGGAAGATAGGAACAAGTTTGCGGAGAGCCGCTCAATAAAACAGGGTGGATGGAAGCTTGCAATAAGCACCTTGACTGTGCTGTAAATTCTTTGTAACTCTGTGGTGCCATTTCACTAACAGTTCAATTCATTTTATTTACCTTAGACCTCCACTAATAAACTGTAGTCACACCATACTATAGTTGATTTGACCTGATGGATAGACCTGTTTATGGGCCACTGCCCATTATATGGGCTCTCTGTATGAAATCTGGGATTGACTACAGTGAACTGTGGTTGGATGTAGTGTAAACAAATTCATTTTAACTTAAGCAAAACAACCTTGCACGACAATAGCCTGCAAGAAAACACATTAATCTTTCCATGATGAACAGCTTTTATTTCCTATAACCAGACAGTTCATCTATTGTAGACAAAAATGCTGGAGAAACTCAGCGGATGAGGCAGCATCTATGGAGCGAAGAAAATAGGCAATGTTTTGGGCCGAAACCCTTCCTCAGTCTGAAGTAAGGGTGGGGGGGGGGCGGGAAGAAGAAAGGAAGGGGTTGAGACAGTGAGCTGAGGGAGAGCTGAGAAGAGGAGGAGAAAGTAGGGACTACCTGAAATTGGAGAAGTCAATGTTCATACCGCTGGGGTGTAAACTGCCCAAGCGAAATATGAGGTGCTGCTCCTCCAATTTACGGTGGTCCTCAGTCTGGCCATGGAGGAGGCCCAGGACAGAAATATTGGATTCCGAATGGGAGGGGGAGTTGAACTGCTGGGCCACCGGGAGATCAGGTTGGTTATTGCGAACCGAGCGGAGGTGTTGGGCGAAGCGATCGCCAAGCCTACACTTGGTCTCACCGATGTAGAGTAGCTGACATCTAGAGCAGCAGATGCAATACATGAGGTTGGAGGAGGTGCAGGTGAACCTCTGTCGCACCTGGAACGACTGCTTGGGTCCTTGAATGGAGTCAAGGGGGGAGGTAAAGCGACAAGTGTAGCATTTCCTGCGGTTGCAAGGGAACGTTGCCTATTTCCTTCGCTCCATAGATGCTGCCTCACCCGCTGAGTTTCTCCAGCATTTTTGTCTACCTTCGATTTTTCCAGCATCTGCAGTTCCTTCTTAAACGGTTCATCTATTACTGTGAAAAATATCAAACTGTGTCCCAGACTGATAATCAGCAGCCCAGTAATTGGGGGAGAAAACACTTCCATAAAAAAACAGCGCCTGGTGCGTTTTTGGGGAGCGGGAGGAAACCGGAGCACCCGGAGGAAAACCCGCGCAGGTCACGGGGAGAACGTACAAACTCCGTACAGACAGCACCCGTAGTCAGGATCGAACCCGGATCTCTGGCGCTGTAAGGCAGCAACTCTACCGCTGCGCCACCCGTGCCGCCCAGCCGGAGCAAGGAATATAGTGTAGGTGGATGGGGAAGGAGAGGAGAGAAATGGGTGCAAGTCCAAGTGGGGCAGTGGGAGGAGGGGGATGGGTGAACCAAGCTAATTGAGGGGTTGTACGTCACATGTATCTACCTATCATTCACCAAGTCCCCTCCCCTCTTCCAGCTTCCCCCCCCCTCCCCATCCCACCCCACAATCAGTCTAAACAAGGATCCCAACTGGAAACGTCACCCATCCATGTCCACCAGAGATGCTGCCTGACCCAATGAATTACTCCAGCACTTTGTGTCCCAGTATAAACGGGTAGGCACCGCACACTTCAATTAATGTTTCAATTCCTCTACATTCTGCGGCTAAAGGGCCTGTCCCACTGTACGAGGTAATTCAAGAGTTCTCCCGAGTTCTCCCCTGGTTCGAGCTCGTGTAATGTACGTAGCAGGTACGTGGGGGCTCGTACGAGTAAAAAGTAACCATTTTTTTCATCACGAGTATTTTTTTACTCGTGGACATTTTTTCACAATGTTGAAAAAAACGTCACGAGTTTACCGGCTTTCCAGAGTACCTACCGTTACTCGTGCGAGCCGCTACGTGACATCCACGAGCTCCTACATACATTACACGTGCTCGAATCAGGGGAGAACTCGGGAGAACTCTTGAATTACCTCGTACAGTGGGACAGGCCCATACGAATTATTGCAAAACCCCCCAAAACTTATTCATAGTTCAAAGTTGTGCCTTTAGCACTGTGTTTCTCTGCAGTATCGATCAAACTACAAGTGTCCAGGGGAGCCGCGCCGCGTGGCGGGAGTGTCCTGGGGAAACATCGAGCCTGCACCACCATTCAATATGATCATGGCTGATCATCCAACTCAGTATCCTGTACCTGCCTTCTCTCCATACCCTCTGATCCCTTCAGCCACAAGGGCCACATCTAACTCCCTCTTAAATATAGCCAATGAACTGGCCTCAACTACCTTCTGTGGCAGAGAATTCCACAGATTCACCACTTTCTGTGTGAAAAACCGCACTTCCGCCTCCGCCGACCAGAACGACGACCGAAGACCAGAACGCGCCCCGGTAGGCCCAGACTCGCCCCACAGGCCTCCCGGGTCACTGCGGCGAGGCCTGTCTGGGCCGAAGGAGCCTCAGCGGTGGTGGCAATGGGAGCCTCGGCGGCAACAGGAGCCTCGGTGGCAACAGGAGCCTCGGTGGCAGTGGGGCCCCGCGGTCATGGAGCGTGAGGGGGGAGGGGAAGATAATGGGGACCGGGGGTGGGGGACCTCCGTGAGGGACGGTGGGAGAACAAAGGAGGACCCGGTGTGGGGGGGGGAACTCTATTTAGAAACCTCTGCCCAGGGGATAAGTCTGTGTTTGTTCATTTGTCCTGGTGAAGGCGGCGTGCACACGGCAGCCGGACAACAGTCGCTTGTCTTTTTCTTTTTGTTTTCACTTTTAGTTTTGTGTTGTTGTGTACCTTGTGTGGTATGACTGTCGACAGAACAATTTCCCTCCGGGGATGAATAAAGTTTAATTGTTAAGAGTGATGTATACGAAGGAACTGCGGATGCTGGTTTGCACCGAAGATAGACACAAAGCGCTGGAGTAACTCAGCGGTACAGGCAACATCTCTGGACAGAAGGAATGGGAGATGTTTCGGGTTGATACCCTTGAGAGATCTTGTGTTTAAGAACCTATCGCACATCCAATTAATTATTGTGAACTGCTATCTGTTAAGGGCCTGTCCCACTTCAGCGACCTAATCCGCGAGTCCTGGCGAGTTTGCCCTCGACTCATACTCGCAGCATGGTCGACACGAGGTCGTAGGAGATCTTCGTAACTCTCCTTCATGCTCGAGAGTGGTCTCCGCGTACTCGAGGCCTCAGCTAGGTCGCGCCGATTTTTCAATATGTTAAAAAATGCCCGCGAGTAAAAAAAGGTCGCCATGGAAAAAATCAATACATTTTTTATTCGTAGGTTTAGTCGAAGTAGGTCGTAGTAGGTCGGCATGTTAGTCGTAGGTAATCGAGGGTCGTCGAAGGTAATCGAAGGTAGTCTTCATCATAGTCGAAGGGAGGTCGAAGGAGATCGAAGGAGGTGGTCTTCACTCTCCACTATTCGGTGTCCAATTTTCCCGTAGCTAGTCGTAGCTAGTCGAAGCTGGTCTTCAACATAGTCGAAAAAGGTGGAAGGAGGTCTTCTACATAGTCGAAGGAGGTCTTCAACATGTCATTTTTTTCAAACTCTTCTAAACTCGCCAATTAGGTCGCCCAAGTGGGACAGCCCCTTTACATGTAGAACCATGGAATTTGTCTTTGCTCTGTAATGGATATCCATCTAATGTAACAGAATTGTTATTTTCCTTCTTTGTTTGAGGGAATGAATGTTTTATTGGCGAAACCCCCTGCCTCCTTTTACACCCATAGAATTAGACAAAGCTTTAATAGCCCGTTAAAGATATGGCATCTTCGAATATACAATACGACCTCTGTAGTTTCGTTTAGAGATACAACGTGGAAACAGGCCCTTCGGCCCACCAAGTCCATGCTGACCGTACGCTCGTTCTATCCCACACACTAGGGACTATTTACAGCAGCCAATTAGCCTACAAACCTGCGCGTCTTTGGATTGTGGGAGGAAACCGGAGCTCCTGCAGGAAACCCACCCGGTCACAGGGAGAGCGTGCAAACACCACGCAGACAGCACCCGTAGTCAGGATTGAATCTGGGCCTCTGGCAGCAACTCTACTGCTGCGCCACTGTGCCATCTCTGTAGTATACTTTAGTCTAAGTTTTCGGGTTGGAAACAGGCCCTTCGGCTCACCGAGTCCATGCCGACCATAGTTCACACTAGTCTCGTGTTATCCCAATTTCCGCATCCACTCCCTACGCACCAGGGACAATTTACAGGGGGACAATTGACCTACAAACCCGCACACCTTTGGGACGTGGGAGGAAACCGGAGCACCCGGAGGATCACGGGGAGAACGCGCAAACTCCGCACAGACAGCACCCGAGGTCAGGATCGAACCCGGTTCCCCGGCGCTGTGAGGCAGCAGCTCTACCCGCTGCGCCCACAACTGCTACCTCCGTGCCGTATTCGATCGTCAGGCTTCGATTAATTCAACAAACTTCCCAAGAGAAAGGATTAAAAAGTGAAGAATTTATTCATTGATCAATGTTTTTTTTACGATGTTAGACTTCAAAAAGAACAGTATAACTGGGGTACGCTGACGTACCACCAAGAAAAATCCCTCAAAACGGGATTATTGTGATCATCGACACCCACCATCACGTTCCCTGAAGCGTAGAAATTAAACCACATTACCTTGTTATACCGTCTTCTCACCTTCTCCTCTCCTTCCTAATGTAACACAACCAAACGTTTCACAGTCCATAACCCCATGAGTACTGGGACTAGCTTCTATAGTGGAAGTCGATCAGCTTTATTTTATATTTGCAATCTTGGCGCTCCCAATCACACACACACACACACGAAACCTAAAAATAATGTGCTTTCCTCGCTGAGCGCTTTCAGTTAAGGCAAAGGCATACTTTTGTTTTATTTTTGTCCTCCCTCTTTGAACAGAGATTTCATAGGAACACAAGCGTCTCACTGACTCCACCTTCCATCCGCTTCATCGCCCGCTCTGAGACGACATTTTCCGAGCAGGGTTGAAGTCGGTCAGCACAAAGTCTACTCAAGAGGGCTTCTGCGCAGGGAGTAATGGGGAAATGGCCGACTGTTTAGCAGGTCTCTGCCAGCTGTCAATGGTGCCTGTGGACTTATGTCTCTCTGGTTTTTTATTCCCCTCTCCACCCCCCCCCCCACTCTCTCCCCACTTTATAGACAGGCACTGCTGTTTATTTGACAGGTGGACCCCACTCCGGCTTGAGAAAGGAACAGCTTTCCATTCGGGCAGACGCACACCTCAAAGGTGTTTTGCCGTGCAGACGTTGTGGAAGAGTATGATCCCATAGGCAGGCCGGGCAGTTTGATGTCCCTGGCTTCCAAAATGATCTGAACGAAGAGAAAAAAAAAACAAGATCAAAGACTTGGTTAAAACGCGCTGCCAAGGGGTGGTGGTGGATGAGTATAGTTTGGTTTAGTGGTACAGCGCACACACACAGGCCCTTCGGCCCACCAATCATTGATCGCCCCGTACACAGTACAGACGGCACCCGTGGTCAGGATCGAACCCGGGTCTCTGGCGCTGTGAGGCAGCAACTCCACCGCTGCACCACCGCGCCGTACCGCCACCTAATGTAATTACCCCAGCCAAGAGGACAAAGGAATCGCACGTTTGACAATGAAGACTGTAGGCTGAGAGAGAGAGAGGAAAACACATCATGGTAAATTGACCCTGGGGATTTGAATTTACTGAACAGGCAGGCATATCAGTGGCTGGCTGCCAGGATGTTGGTATTAATTTCTAACAAAGTCATCTCACTTAATGTGAGTAGACCATGGGAGAGAAGCTTAAAACATGACAGATATTGTACTGGCGGTGCATCTGCCACAAGGTTTTACATTTCAGTTTCAGAATGCTAACTTACACACACACACAAACATTTTAAAATCTGATGGTTGAAGGGATTTATTAATTTTGCAAACATTGCACGGTTTAAATAAATTGTTAACGCTGCACTAATCCAGAAAGCACTGCTCAATTATTAAATGATTGAACAATCATTAACTCATCCTATTTATAGGAATCAAGGTGAAAGGAGCAAAACTTAAAGGAAACTAACGGGTCGCTGTCACACGGGAGGCCTGGTCCCCCCCACGCAATATTCCACCACTCACCCATAGCCCACAACTGCGCTGACGTGGCAATAACTTGTAAAAAATAAGATCAATGTGAACGCATCTCACTCTCCCTCTTCAGTCCCCTATTCACCTCCTCCATTATCCTCCCTCTCCCCACCCTCCACCAACCCTCCTCTGCTTCCTCCCCACACCCCCTCCCTCCCCTCCTCCCTCACCTCCTCCCCTCCCCCACTCCCTCCCTCACCTCTCCCTCCCTCTCCTTTCCCCTAACCTCAGTCACACCCTTCCTCCCTCCATAATCGCTCTCCCTCCTGCTCCCCCACTCCACACCACCCCCCTGTTCCACACCCCCCCTCCTCCCCCACAATGAATCGGTCAGCACAAAGTCTACTCAAGAGGCCTTCTCCGCAGGGCACGGCAGGCTCAGGTAACGGGGAAATGGCCGACCGTTTAGCAAGTCTCTGCCAGCTGTCGATGGTGCCTGTGGACTTATGTATCTCTGTCTCTTTTTTCTCCCCTCTCCAAACCCTTGGTTTCGACCCGAAACGTTTCCATTTCCTTCGCTCCCATAGATGCTGCCTCACCCGCTGAGTTTCTCCAGCAATTTTGTCTACCTTCGATTTTCCAGCATCTGCAGTTCCTTCTTAAACCTGAAAATTCTATTGCTGGTGAAGTCAGCTAGTAATCCTCAGGTACACAAAAATGCTGGAGAAACTCAGCGGGTGCAGCAGCATCTATGGAGCGAAGGAAATAGGCAACGTTTCGGTCGAAACCCTTCTTCAGACTGATAGGGGGTGGGAGAAGGAAAGGAAAAAGGAAAAATGCGGAGGAGGAGCCCGAGGGCTGGGGGAGGGGAGGAGACAACCAGAGGGCTGATGAAGGGGAGGGGACAGCAAAGGGCTAGCAGAGTTGGGAGAATTCAATGTTCAAGCCCCCAGGATGTAGACTGCCCAAGCGGAATATTAGGTGCATTTTCTCCAATTTACGTGTTGCTCGCTGTGGCCATGGAGGAGACCCAGGACAGAGAGGTCAGATACGGAATGGGAGGGGATGTTGAAGTGCTGAGCCACCGGGAGGTCAGGTTGGTTATTGCGGACCGACCGGAGGTGTTCGGCGAAACGATCGCCAAGCCTCCGCTTGGTCTTCACCGATGTAGATCAGCTGGCATCTAGAGCAGCGGATGCAATAGATGAGGTTGAGGAGATGCAGGTGAACCTCTGTCGCACCTGGAACGACTGCTTGGGTCCTTGAATGGAGTCGAGGGGGGGAGGTGAAGGGACAAGTGTTGCATCTCTTGCGGTTGCAATCCTCGCCTGTGGTTCACTTGCACTGATTTGGGGTTTTGCTACTGACACATAGTTTTTAAATCAGAGTTGTGAATCTGTGGAATTCTCTCCCTCAGAAGGGCCTTAGTCTAGTTTACAATCGTTTAGCGAAAGCACGGATAGTTTCCTTTAGCGCGGAAATAGGCCCTTCGGCCCACCGAGTCCGCGCCGACCATTGAGCCCCATATGCTAGCACTATCCTACACACACTGGGGATAAATTTCCCAATGTTGTGGGAGTCCAGAACCAGGGGCCACAGTTTAAGAATAAGGGGTAGGCCATTTAGAACGGAGACGAGGAACACTTTTCCACCCAGTGGAATTTGGAATCTGTGGAATTCTTTGCCTCAGAGGGCGGTGCAGGCCAATTTACTGGATGCTTTCAAGAGAGAGTCAGATAGAGCTCTTCAAGAGAGCGGAGGCAAGGAATATGGGGAGAAGGCAGGAACATGGGGTACTGATTGTGGATGGTCAGCCATGATCACAGTGAATGGCGGTGCTGGCTCGAAGGTCTGAATGGCCTACTCCTGCACCTATTTTCTATGTTCGTATGTTTCTAAATTAACGATCATTGAACAAAGACCTGAAACGTCATCTATTCCTTCTCTCCAGAGATGCTGCC